>MU227302.1:3541914-3554182 GCA_018584345.1 Thuja plicata
GGATGGGTTAGAACCCAGGGTAGAAGTGGTTGAGATAGGTTAGGTTAGGGTTTAGGGGAATATAAATGAAATGAATTAAACTTATTTAATTAATTCAAAAATAGGAATATTAATTATTTAAGCTTTTTATTGCTTTTGATAATTAATTAGGACTATAGCCATTTTAATTAAATTAATAGGCTAGGGAATAGGTTTAAAATGCAAGTGATGAGATAGATTAATTCCTTTATAATTAAATACTTTAGCCATTGTTTGAATTTGATAATATTTGATTGGTTGAAATTGATTTGAATTGTATGGCTGAAGTAGTTAATATAAATTAGTGATAAAAATCACCTAGGACATTAAATCTGATTTAATAATAAATTATGCCAAAGTAACATTGTCTTGACATAAAAGGGGGTATGATCACACCTAGGGCAAACAGGGTCTATGGTCGGTACATACCAAATCCAGGTGGTTACAGGTGATAGGTCTCCAATTATTGATAAGAATTTTGTCTCCCTCTTTAGGAATCAATTTGATTAAACCCGCATTAATTGTAGGTCCCAATGTACCAATTTTGATGGCTTCCCTGAAATTCATGAGAAGGCTATGGCATATCTAGTCTATGTTGGCTTTATAAAACTCCACTATTAGTTCATCTGGTCCAGGGGCCTTTTCATTGGCCATACTCAAAATAGAATCCTTGATTTCTTTGACTGAGAGCTCCCTCCCTATCATAGTTTCTTCTTCCTCATTTATCTTCTTAGGAATGATCCCCCTGATTTTTTGCCTGGCTCAATCCATGGAACTATTATCTTCAGAGGTGAACGGGTCGCAATAAAAATTTGAGAAAGTATTCACTATGTCTTGTTGTGATGTAATGTTAACTCCTTGTTCCCTAATACAGGAAATCATGTCTCTTTCCTCCTTCTTTAGGGTGTGGAAAAAATAATTTGAGCCTCTGTCCCGTAGATTAAACTAGTTTACCCTGGCCCTTACTCTGGCACCCTTGGTCTTAATCAATTGGAGGTTCCTGAGGGAGTCCCTGCACAACATGACTTTGTCTAGCAGGTTGGGGTCCCCGAAATAGTTTTTATTTGTAGTTTTGCATCTTGGAGCTCCTCAACCAGCTTGAATTATCTCCTCCTTGTATCCTTAGCCTTTTTCTTACCCACAATTTTGAGCATGGTCTGCCAGGAATCTGTGGTTTGATTCCACCTGTCAGTTTCTGAGACATGGTTTATAATATCCTTATTAAACTATGCAATGATCTTGATGGCTGCATGCACATGTGGATCATTAAGGAGTGAGGAGTTCAGAGCAAATATTTCCTTCCTAGCACGTGAGTTAGGTATATCAAAGATAAGGTGAATACTAGTGAGGATAGGGTGGTGATCCGACAAGGTGAAAGGGTGGACTTTGACACAATTGTCCACTGACGTGGGGGGACAGCTGAAGATTTGTTTAGTCAAATAGATTATGTCAAGCCTGGAGAAGATCTTCTTCTCACCTCTTTGGAAGTTGGACCGTGTGAACCAAATCCCTTTAGACTCACTTTTCCTCTCTGCTAGAGGATCAAAAATATTCAACTTATAAAACATTCTATTCCAAAACACTATCTCATTGCCCTTCCACTCAAATTTCAAGCCTCGTGACTTGTCTTGAGCCCTCTCAATCATATTAAAGTCCCCTGCTATGATCCAAGGAATGTTATCCATGTCAGGAATCCATTTCCATAGACCTATTCTATCATTATGGTCATTAGGAGCATATATAGAGCAAACACCAAAGACGATATCTCCCTCCTTAAAAGTGACCTAGACTTCCCTATTGCAGGGAGAGAATCCCCATTTTTGGATGGACCTCCTCCACTTGGGACCTATCAAAATTGTAGCCCCTCCTTTCCCCTTCTGGTTTCTAGTGGAGTAGGTTGATGCATCTTTCCAAATGCATTTTAGTGTTATGTCTAGCAAAAATCCAATTTCTTTGACCTCTTGCAACATAAGAATATCTATCTCCTTCTTCATATTAAGAAACCTTTTGAAAACATATTTCCTATCAAAGGACTCTAACCCCCTGACATTCTAGGGTGCAAGGTTTAAAACCATGGTATCAGTTACTTGTTAGTTTCCATAGGAGCTTTAAAGCTCCTGAAACATTGAGGGATCTCTTTCTTTTGAGATTTGTAGGGCTTAGGGTTTCCATTTGTATTGGGGGGTCTACCTCTCTTCCTTTTGAAGATAACCCCTTCAATACCCTCCAGCGAGGGCTTCCTCATAGGCTTCTTATCTTTCTTACGCTTCTTACCATCTCCTGAGGTGAAGATGAATGAGTCTGCTGCATCTCTATTGGAATCCTCTTGTTCTCTTCTGACTTCTCCCTCCTCAAGGTCCAGATCCTCCTTCTTCCCTACCTCCAACTTTGCCATACTTGTAGTTAAGGTTGGTAACTCTGTGTCATCCTTCCTCCTTGGAACTTCTCTTCATTGGTCTAGTGGGGGAGGGAGGGGGCAGGTGCAGGGATAACCACCACTAATAAATCATTCAGTCTATCACCCAGGTCTTGGGAAGGGGCCAATCCACCTTCACCATGCTCAGCGATATGGTCATTAGATGTTAATCCAATAGGGAATCCATGTGGGAGAGAAGGATCACTAGGGCTACCAACCTTCTCTATGGGTAAACCAAGGTTTGTAGGTAGGTCAGAAGAAGCCCCTCGACCGTGAGGGAGAATAGAGTAAATCTTCCATTTAGGCTTAGGTATGGATCTCACTTTGTCAGCCTTTGATTGTAATCTCTCTAGAGCAATTTGCTATGCGTTTTGTAACCTATGCTTTGGAAAGGTGGGGTTTAAATTGGGTCCCAAACCAAATTCTAGGTCTTTGGCACTTGGGAGCTCTCTAAGTGCTTCAGGGATTTCCAAGTTGAGTTTAGGGGGGCAAGTTATTTGTCAAAATGTCCTTTTAGTTTAGCCAAGGTGGTAGAGAGTTTGGTAGAGTCTTGCATCCAGGTCTGGAGGTAATGCTCTGTATCAGGGTAGTACTCTATTGGGGAGAAATTCTTTCTTGCATACTTGGTGGGTCATTATCCACTTGGGAGTTGGATTGAGAGGCAACTGAGAGTTTAGAAATGGTACTTTGTAGTGCTGAAGACGATGTGGGTATGTTTGAAGCACGAGGATTAACAGAATAAGGGTTGCATTTTTTTCAAAAGAGGGCAATCTTGCTTCTTATGCCCTTCCTTTCAGCAAAGGTGGCAGCTATTAATACCACCTAGAAAGGTAAAGGGGCAATTAATGGGAGAATCACCAAGGTCAAATTGTAGGGATTTTAAAAAGTCGATGCCTGGTTTGATGGAGATGAGCACCCGAAGATTGGTGTGTGGGATCAAGGAATTAGACTGGTCTACTTTCAACACTCTGTCTATCGGTTCAAGAGCTTGTGGAATAAGATTCAACAAAAAGGGAGGGAGGTTCCCAATCACCACACATCTAGGGATGGATAGAGCCAGAAACTCATTGTGCAAGGCCTCTAAGGACTAGGGGATGACTCTGAATTCACAGGGCCCAACATTCCAAAATTGCCTATCAAGAATTGCTTTCTGAGACTTTGAGTCACAAAAAAAAACATAAAAAATAAACCCTTTTGAATCATTCTACAATACGAGAAATGGAACCCTAACTTCTGACTCCAGACTCTTTGAAACCATTCATTCAGGAAATTCTGAGAGGGAAACTTAACAACATTAAAAACAACAAAGAAAATCACAGTTTCTCTAAGCCTAGTCTTCTTAAGTTCTATTGCAGAATTCATTTGGGGGTTAGGCTTGATAACAAGCTTGGGGGTCGGTGGAATCTTACCTCTAATTCCTGCAATTGTATTCGGTCCTTGGGCAGTGGCCAAGATGAATTGCGCTCCTTCTGGAAGCTTCCTCTCATTCTGGATGATTTGTTTGAATGATTTCGGGTTGTCATGTCCTTTTTGCTCTCCATTTCCAGCAACGTCTTGGCCACTTCTCCGCTTTGTCAAGCTTTCTCTTCTAACTGCATTCTGATCAATAATAACACTCCGAATGGTTTTCTTATGGCTAGTACCACCTCCGTCATTAATGTCAAGGGAATTAATGCCCTCTACAGCCCTGAGAGAGGTGGAGGTCATTAATGGCACACCCAAGTTGGCGCGTGGGAGACTCTGCAGAATGGGCAAGTGGGTTAACCTAACCTAGTTGCAGAGAAAATTTTCATTTTATCTTGTCAGTGACTTATCATATAGTAAATATTTTAGAATATATAATAGTTATATATTATAATATTGTTCAAATATATTGTAATTGAATTTCGTAAATATTATAAATTTGCTGCTTATAGAGGAAGCCTCCGAAAAAGGGGTCCTATAACACCAAATCAATTGAACCAATCATAATGGACATAAATAATTTATATAATATATTTAATTCATAAATAAATATTTAAACTTTAGAAATAGTCTACGAGGAAAAAAGTGAATGCAATAGTATATTGAGGCAAATACAATAACTAACTTTTACCATATCAATGTAATATTTAATAGATATTAAATTAAATTATATATTATTAAATAATATAATTTTAACATAACGTTTACATGAAGAAATATTAATTTCCATAATGAACTTACTAGAAACATAAATTAATAATATTATAAAATTTGTTTAGTAATAGTCAAATATATAAGTCCACCTATGTGAAACTAGTAGATAGACTAACATAAAATAATATGTCAACATATTCCAAAAGATTATCTTATATTTTTTTTCCAAAAGGCTTTATAAAGCCTTATTTTCTATTGCATTTTATTTAAATAATTAAATCTTGGGTACATTTGATTTAAGTATTTCAAAATTTTAAATATGGGCATTTTTATTATGATGGGGGATTTGAAGCATTGTGTAAGATGTCTATAAAAATCCATATTTCATTATTAAAAATTTTATTTATAAATATTTTTGGATGATTTTTGCAAAGGATACATGTGAAATATTTAAGTTATAAAATGATGAAAATTATTTTTCTTCGCGCTTATTGGCTAATAAGTTTGGAGTGTTTCTAGGAAACACTATTTCCATAATGCTATTTTTTCGACACACTGCCCACATTTAAATAAATCTTAATTAAACATGATAAATGATATTAAATACATGCAATCTCCAATTTTCTAAGTTAATACAAATGAGAGGGTTTGTAAGTCGCAAAGTAAATGAGTGATGATGTTTGCTTCTCAATCTTATCCCTCTTCTCCATTTTATCTAGCAATGATTTTGATAAAATATTCCTCATTCTATTCACTAGATTGCTCAAACTACTTTAATAGAGACTAGAGTAGGAAAAAAATTGACAATCTAAATATAAAGACAAAAATCTCATTTTAGAAAAAAGACATCCTTCCAACTCACCATCAGTGATAACTAGTAGTTTTTCATGATCATACAATATATGTTGGATTATGCAAGAAAACTTGTAGATAATTCTTTGAAAATGATAATAACATGCTTTCATTACTTAATATTAGTGTACCTCTCCCCACCTTAATACACCAAATGTAAGGATGCATGCTCTAGAGACAAGAAATGTAGCATGTTTCAATTGCATACAAACCTTCTCTTCATAATCATATCCTCATGAATCTTTGCTTTTGACAGGGAACAACCAAAATATCTGTGTTGCTTTTGATAAATTCCCTAACACTTTAAAATTGATACATAGAAAATGAAATTATACAAAATTTGACATATTTTTATATTAAATGAAATTATTCAAAAGTTGATATATTTTATATTAATTTCAAAATAAAGAAAATAAAATTCAACCTGGTATTTACAATATTTATTTATCATCAATTCTAAATGAAAACATCCTTATCGATTAACTTGAAGTTTTATATATATTTAATGAGAATTTGATGTTAACATCGATAATTAAACATAGGCAACCGTGAAGTAACTCCGATGCAGCAATTAATGATTGGATGACATTAAAAGAAATTGTATGGAAGACTACAACAACGTGAAACGAAACAAGCATTTGGTTGCAGAGAATGCTCCAATTTAAAAATCGCCTGCCGCTGTGTTTACGTTAAATAATATTAAATCGCGGCACGCATAATTAGCTTATATTTCACAAGGAGACATTTTTTAAATACAATCGTAAAATGATTCCTCTGAATTTTTGCTCCTTTTTGCTCAGTAAAATTGCAATACGTTATTAGGGTTTAGGGTTAGAGGCTAGGGTTTAGCGGTAGGTTTAGGGTTTAGGGTTTAGGGTCAGGGGTCGACATTTAATTTGACGTTCACACGACAGTCAGAAACAAATTCATTAAATAAAAATTTGACGTTCATATGACCGTCGCCTGTCAACTTTTTTATCTTAAATTTGACGTTTATATGACCGTCGCTTCTGAACTTTTCACCTTACAATTGACGTTCATATGACTGTCAGTAGTGATTATCAAGATAAATTTGACGTTTATATGACCGTCACATAAGTTTATGTTAAATTTGACGTTCGTATGACCGTCACAGTAGCATTCAATATATTAAATTTGACGTCTAAATGACCATCACATTAGATCTTTTACGTTAAATTTGACGTTCATATGACCGTCACATTTGATATTTCACGTTAAATTTAACGTTCATATGACCGTCACCGTGAAATTTCTTCATTAAATTTGACGTTTATACGACCATCACGCTAAATTCTCAGAATGAAATTTGACGTCTAAATGACCGTCACATAGGAAATCCACAGTTAAATTTGGCGTTCATATGACCGTCATGCAAAATTTTTTGATGTTAAATTTTACGTCTAGCTGACCGTCACAGTAAAATTCGGAAGTTAAATTTGACGTCCATCGAACTGTCACAAAAAACCAGTTGCGACTTAAAATTGACGTCCATCGAACTGTCACACAAAAAACCAGTGGCGACTTTAAATTTGACAATCAGAGAAGCGTTACTAGAAAATTTAGCTGTTTGATTTGACGTCCCTCTGCCGCACCTGCACCCAAGTAAACTTCCGTGCTTACACTGGATTGAATATACACAATTAGAGTGGAGGCCAAAACGATTACTCAAACAACAATAGTGTATTACAGTTGAAAGATATTTGGAAGTTAGTGTCGAAAGTAATTGTGGGTATGGTTCTTATATTCAAGTATCACACATTTGGATGCTCACTGTGACCTTTAATGTCGATATTAAAATATATACATCATTTCCGAAACAATTAAACAATCATTTTGAATTCGATGTAAACCCCCCCACAACTTATACGAGGTAAAATTAGAGACATTGATGTTGGTATTAAACCCCAAATATGTACATGGGAAATCATAGATCAGAGTGTAACAAATAACAGCTAGTCATGGCCATGTAATAAAATGTTTATTGTGTCAATAAGATGATAAGTAATTATATTTATTGTATCTAAAATCTTTTAAATCAGTTTCAATCATTTTTATAAGACAATGAATTAAATTGAATAATTACTTTCAAATTCTATTATTTTCAATATAAATCTCACTTCAAAAGGCTTTGTGTCTTATTGGGCTGCCTCGCGGGTTTGAATCTACATAGAGGTGCAGACAAAGAAGCATCCTCATTGACCTCTGCGAAAGGGGCAGAGAAAAACTCAAGAGAAGTCAAAGCTTGCTCCACTGGGATAACTGAAACAAAAAGAGGGTCTACCATAATAAACTTAGGACATCTAAACTTTGGAACATGGCCCTATTCAAACTTGTGTTTAAAGGATGGAGGAAAATCCCTCCAATCCACTGTGGCTAGCTTCAGGAAATTTGAGAAGCTTTCATGGCGATAAGCAGATGGAGCAAATATGGGTGGAGTAGGCATGACTACGCTCGAGACAACCTGTGTATGCAACATGTTCATGCGTTTAGAGAATGGAGAGACATTGGGCAAGGTGGTGATTAGCGCCGAATCCTACAACGAAGAGATGAACACTTGGACCTGCTCAACGTGAGGCCCAATAGTCACTCTTGGTGCAGGGGAAGCATGACGAAGGTGGAAGAAGGCTAAGGGGCCATGGAGGCAAGAGAAAGTTTGGATGTAGATGCAAAGATAGGGGAAGATGTAGACCCTAAAGATGTACTATCTGACTTCATAGTGGCCTCATAAATAAAGGGCTCTCTCTCGCCGACGTCTCTCATGCTCGTACACAAGTTGATTTTGGTTTCAATGCGGGCCCTGCCAAGAAGGCTACAAAGGAGCAGCACCATCCTGCTCCATAAGAGAGGGCGACGGTGTCGTGGCCGATACTGAAGGAGGCCCAACTGATGGAGTTGGAGGTGGGGATGATGTAGGAGATACTAGAGGCTCAATCATGGGAGACCTTCCCCTTTTTTCCCTATGGGTAGTTGGGGGAGAAAATGGTGCCCTCGAAGGCTAAGTCATCAGTGGTAAAGGAGATTGTGCAACTTTGTGTGCCTTCCTACCTTTTCCATAAGTGGTAAGGAGAGGAATATCTGGGATGATGGGGATTGCAAGAGGCAGATGCACCTTAGGCTTAGGCACTATGGGTGCATTTCCCTTGTCCACAAATGATGTGGGTGCAAGAACCAGAGGTACCATAGGAGGATGCATGGTCTTTGGTGGTCGAGGGGGTTTACCGTGGAGCATGTGCTTCCCCTGAGCCCCTAACAAAGAAGGGGAAGAGGAGGAAACACGCTAAGCCTCATGAGGAGGTATAACACCTGAAGATTCCATGGATCACAAGCTCATCTCCTCATCCTATAGGACACCAATGGAAGGTACCTAGTTTCCTGGACCATATGGATATTCCCTTTGTGTAGGGACTTCAAGAATTTGTGAACAAATTAAGGGATGACTCCCATAGAAGTCAACTAGGGGACACCTAGCTTGACCCAAAAGAGGTCCAATTCGGGGATTACAATGAAGGTGGAGAAGACAACCTTGGGTCCCACCTTAATGGTCAATGTGGTTGATCCCAAGAAAGGAAATGACATTCCATCATGTGTATGGATTGTGGTGCCACACTCATCATACCATCCTTGATTCAATCCATTCACAAAGAGGACCTCCTTCGTGATTATGTCAACTCAGCACGAGGGGTCCACCAAGACACCTCTGATAGTGATGTCATTGATGGAAGCCAGGACATATAGAGGAGTGGATCATCTATTGTATGTCTCATCTAGAGGGGTGAAAGATATCTTAGTTTTAGGCACCCTTCAGGCTTGCAGGGAAATTAGACTGATAGTTACCATGTTTGCGACGTAACTGTCACAATACCTTTAATAGGTTTCTTGTTTACATCGGGTTCACCAAAATGTGATGAAGAAAATAATGCACCAACCAAGAGTCCAATTAAAACCTCAAGGGATACATGATTCCCTTTAACCACCTCACGTTGCTAGCTAGGAGTGCTATGAATATTGGGCATGAAATTCAAGGAAGTTTCTTGATACGATTCAAATGTTGGTTGATGTGATGGTCTAGATGCTTAATTGAAGATTAGATAAATTGAGTTCTAATTAGAAGTTTATTTTCATGTGTCTAAGTGTGTTTAGATTGATTAAATGCAAGTTACCCAAATGGGCAAGATGGCCAAGATATTTTTATTATGAAAAATGAAGGAGTTAGCTAAGATGATCAAAACCCAAGCTTTGTGAGCTCACTACATTAGACAGAAGCATGACCCAAAGGACTATAGTGTGAATAAAATACACTAGCGTGGTGTGTGTTAATGTTATAAGGCACTGAGAGGGGAGTGAATCAGTTCAACCATAGATCTAGAAACTCCTTTCAACAACTTCCAAAGTAACCAACATGCAAAGCTAAATATAACATAAAAGCATAACAAAGCATACATCCACAAAATCAACACAATGACACCAATATTTTATTGTGGAAACCCTTGTTAGAGGGACAAACCACAACGGGAATCGTCACCCATAAATACCACTAGTGTACCAATAAGTCTTGCCCTATCAGGAGCATTACATCACCCCACTAAGGGTATACCCAGTTAAAAGTATCTTTAGCCCTGTTAGAAGCTATTACAAAAGTCATGTTACGAACTACCTTGTTAAGGGATTTGAATCTCCTTTTGAGAATCATCCTGTTAAAGGATTTAGTCTTCATACTTTTTAGGATCCTACTTACCTCGTTAGGAGTAACCTTGTTAAAGGATTTAGACTACAAGCCTATTAGAACTTGCCTTGACTAAGAAAATCAAAGAATGATCTGATAATGACACCTTCTACCTTACAGATTCACTTCTATACTACTCACTCTACTACTCTGATCATACAAACTTTTCCTTCAACAATCACAATCAATGCATCATAAAATACTCTCTACAACATCTCCATTTCATCTCATATAAACACATTTAGGTCACTGGGATAACTCTAAAATGTGTTACCTGAGTCAGCCTCCAAATCTCATACAAAATTCATAAGATATCATGCCAACATAGGAAATTTTAATGTATAATGTTAGCCCTTAAAAATTTAAAACTTAAACTAGTTCGTCTTTGACTTTGATTTCACCGCTGAATCAATTTATCCAACCATGAGTAGACTGGTTTGACTATTCACTATTCTTTGCTAATATCATTGGTGTTGCCTCAAATATTTGCATGTATGTTGAATCATATGTGACATGAATCTTTAGATATTGTCTACATGATTGCATCATTTGAATGCTCAGAATTATCACCACATGTTGGAATTACCATCACAGACTGTGTTATCAATGATACACTAGATACTTAGAAAAATCCTTATGCAATCACCTTCTCCACAGGTATATCTGATCTAAATTTCTCAATACACTATTTTTCTAGCAATGAAAGCACCAAAACTTACTGCAAGCATCTAGGAATTAATCATCTTCATCATAATGCTAACAATCTCCCCCTTTAGCATTGATGGCAACACTTAGCAAAATTTGCTAAGTGTCTAACTTGCAAATCAAGTACAGAGCTTCAAAATTTAAAAAATAAATCCCTTTTAGGATTACTCCCCCTAAAGTAATTACCAATAGATCATGAAAATCTATATCTATACTACATCCCTTTACAAATACATATCCAATTTTTCACTCTATACTACTCCCCCTTTGACAAAAATGACAAAGGTATTACACAGATAACAAAAATTTGATAGAGTAGCATATACCTATTACAATCTACTGAATACATTACAAAAAGTGGTATTCAAAACTTGTTAGTCATTAACCCAAGTGTTTAGTAGGCTCTCCATGATAAGTATCTATCCCTGCACCAAATGTGAAAGCTCCTCAAATCCTTCTACAGTGCACGGAGCAGGTGAGACTAACAATGTTCTATCCTTCTTAACACATTTTTGCAAAATCTTCAACTTAAGAATCAACAGACTCTGTAATTCCATTAAGTTTTCAATCCTCTTTTCTTGCTCATCCCTATAAGCCTTAAGCTTATTCTTTATTGCACTAACTTGTGCTCCAAAACTTGTGGCTAAACCACCAATAGGATCAAAAAAAATTGTCAATAGCCTTAGCTCTATTGAGCTTCACATCTCATTCTATCTAATTCCTTCAAAAATTGTTAAAAATTAGAAGTGGAGGTAAGAATTTTACGACCTCTAGTTAAAGCTTCTTTCACCTTGTTCATTATTGTTGTTAAGGTATTTTTGTCTTGTACAATAGATTGTGCCAACATTTCTGACCTCTTCCTTTCATTATCTCTTTCTTCTCTCATTGTAGCAGCATTTTTCAAGACTTTGTATTTTTTTCCAATAGTTGTGACCATTTTACCTAAGTGTTCAATTGGTGTGGACTTCTCATCATATGTCACTTCTAGCACTAAGTCTGACAATATATCTCTTCCATTTAGTATAATGTGTGCCTCTTATTTCATCTTCTCTCTCTTTTCTTGGGGCTTAATAGCCATAGAAACATTTGTAATTTCCTTAGGACTTATAGTGCTCAAATCTATTTTTCCTTTAATGGATAGTATATCTTCATTCATACCAACAATGCTAAAATACATCAACTGGAAATTTGTTACCTTTACTGTCTCCTTATCAATAGTCTTCTCCTTAGGTGCATCTTTATCTTCTGCATTTCCTCTTGCTACCACCATCACCAGTACCTTTTGTTGTTGATCATCTACAGGTGTTTCTACTAAGGGTTCTTTGGTCATATCCTGACTAGTTCCTCTTTTATTTGTCTCCTTTTCTTCTTATCCTTGTGTGTCCTTGGGTGCTTCCTCCTTTTTCTCTTTTGTG
>MU227302.1:3554336-3612912 GCA_018584345.1 Thuja plicata
CTACTAAGGGTTCTTTGGTCATATCCTGACTAGTTCCTCTTTTATTTGTCTCCTTTTCTTCTTATCCTTGTGTGTCCTTGGGTGCTTCCTCCTTTTTCTCTTTTGTGTCCCTTTGGTCTTTAGGAATATCCATAACAAGAACATCACCTGTGGTGTCCATGGTATACTTTGGATCATCCAAATAAACATTATCAAGTGTGATCTTCACACCATCAACTTTCCATCCTTCATTAGTTTGTGTAATCACAGGTTCATTACTATATTTTTCCTTTTCCTGTCTTCTTTGTGCTCATCTTCCTTTTCTTCAAAATTGCCTAATAATTTCTTCAGAATACTCACTATTTCATCTCGCACTAATTGAGAATCACCAATCAATAATCCTATGATTCTTGACTTAGTCTTAACTGCAGGTCCAACTTTCTTAAGTGTCTCTTTGATTTTCTCTATAGACATTTCCAGTTGTAAAAGGAATATTCAATTATTTCATTATCTAGCTTTAATATTGTACACCACCTAGCTTCAATCTTAGCATGTAGAGATGTAGGAATTTTTTCCTTGCAATTCAATAAGAGCTTTACTTAATTTGTGCATAATAAACACAACTGCATCCTCTATCTTTTTTTGGTCTTCTTCTTTGACCTTGTCATAAATTTTTCTTACACCAACAAGTACATCCCATTGCTTGAATGTTTCAACAATAGTATCAACAGAAATGAATTTTCCAAAATTAGGCTTGACAGATTTAGTGGTTGGAACACCAACTACCTTTGACTTTTTTCCACCTGCCTTCATCTTCTTTTGTTCTTCATCATATTTTTTCCTTCTACTTCTACTTCTTCTTCAATCCTCAAATCTTTGAGCCTTCCCCATCTTCCTTTTTCTAGTTGTCTCCTTCGTCTTTGTAGGTTCAGGTTGTGTTGTCTTAACTTATATTCTCACTGGAATATTAGCTAGAGGAGATGGTTTCTCCTTCTTGAATATAGTAGAACTTCTTGTTTACCTACCAGTTAGGGCTCCATTGGTTGTAGATGATACAACTTCCACATCATCATCTCTAGTTACTGCAGCTAATGTGTTAGCCTTCTCAGCTTCATATTTTTCTCTGGTCTTATTAATAGCTGTAACATATAAAATGTAACATCTAAAATGTAGGGTATGAAAATGTGAGGGATAAATAAGATGTTCCTTTATCATTAGATACACAAATGAAGGATCCAAATTGATTAACCCAAAAGGAAGGATCAATACATAAATGAATGAATCGTTTGGAAATAAGAATAAAGAAGATCTTAAATTCCATTTTATAGAAAAAAAAAATGTGTGATAGGTCTAGAAACATTAAGAACTTTAATTGAAATGGATGGGAGAAAAGTACTAACCTTGAAATGTTACAGATATGAAGAATTCCATTTTCGGGGGTCTGCACTGAGTTTTTGGAAAATCTACAACCAGATCTAGAACAAAAAAGTAGAGACGAACAAAACCCAAAAATCTTTTTTCACTCTGACATAGTTCTGATTTTGACCCTCAAGTCAATTTCACCATTGACCTAGAATTTCTGATTCTGACCTAGGGTAGAATCGACCTCAAAATTCTCTGATTTGTTTCTGGATCCTGATAGTTTTCCGAAAAGGGTATCTAAATCTGCACTCTGATCTGCTATTGTAAACCTGTAATTGCAAGAAAAATGGATTTGTTTGTTGGGGGAAGGGGTTTGCTTTGGTAAAACCCTAGTTTTGGAATTAACCTCAAAGCATAATTGAAATTGCATAAATAAACAAAGAAAATAGAACAATTCAACTCGCTTATGTAGAAGCCCTTGTGACGAATTCAAATTTGTGGATCCACAAGTATGTATGCACCAAATGGATGTAGAATGTAGAATGTAGGATCTCTCAAATCAATCGCTTGTAGATCTTCAACACCAATATTGAATGGATCTTGGAATAGGAAGAGGTTGGGAGGAATGTGGATGAAGAAATATTCCACAAGAGGGCTCCATAGAGCTTGAATCCTTCAATGGCTACCAATGGATCTTCTTGATGAATTGAGTGCTTGAGAAGTGCTTGAATGCTTGAGAATAGATGAAAGCTTCAATGGCTACTTGGATTGCTTCAAATATTTCTTCTTCACCTTTGGATTTCACTTCTTAAGTCTTTGATAGTTGATGATCATGGTTATCAAGTCTTAGATTGTTAGAGAAAATGAGAGGAGAAAGCTTCCTTATATATGAATCTAGGGCACAATCTTCTAGAGAGGCCTACATAGGAGAATTAAATATCATTTAGACCTATATCCTTAAAAGATGACCTATATTAAATATAATTTAAGATTTTTTTCTCTAAAGACCAAAACAACCGACCCGTAAGCGGGAATTAATTCTTTCCAAAGCCCGACATCCGAAAACCCTGAAAATCTAAAATATGGACCTTAGGTTAGAAAAAGGTCAATTCTGAACTAGGTCAAGGTTGAGGTTGACCTTGACCCAGAAAGGTAAACTTTGACCTTGAGGTCAAAAATCCCAGTTTGCAGTTTTGGGTGTTAGAAATAGGTTGGAAAAAGTGGGAAATAGGGAAAAATAGGAGAAAAATCTAAATCCAAGTCAGAGACCCATTCAAGGTGCTTGACATGACCCCAAACCACTTACTCAAAAGGCTAAAGTAGTCTACAATGGAAGTGATTCCATTTTACAACTATACATGTAGTCCCCACTTTAGCAAGAGTATGAACTTAATACAAACTCTTGGTAAATGAGATCATAAAGAACATATAATTTAATTGAAATCAAAAGGGACAAAGGAATCCTCAAGCCCCTAGGGACTTAATTCTTTATCAACCCTAAGATAACGATAAGAGAGACATCACCAGTTAAGGAGAAAAAGAGAGAGGGTGTGATTACCTCGCCCAATGAGAACTTATGTCCCATTGTGAAACACACAAGGAAATAGTGCAACTAGAAAGATGGAGTCAAACTGCCTAGTGAATGTGGCTACTCACTAGTCAACCCATCAGGTAGATCAGATCTTAAGGACACCTTCCGACCTTAAGGGATCAAAACATTATAAATTGAAACTGGAGGGATCAAGAGATATGTATAAATTTAAACTGGAGGGATCAAGAGATCTGTATAAATTTAAACTAGAGGGATCAAGAGATCCTATAAGGTAAAAATTTGTGCTTTAAGGATTAGTCTTTAATCCATAAAGGGAAAAAGTTTTAAGTTTTTGAAAATATTTTGAAAGTGTGTGTGTGCAAAAAGTGAGTAGAGCGTATGCCCCCATGTTAAAGTCATTGATAACACTTTAACATGAGCAATGGCTTTAACGAAAACATAAACAACTCTAATGATTATGTTTCTACTATGAGATTCCCCTAAACGAAGATAAATCAAGGGAAATACCACATAAACATACAAAGAACACATAAGGGATCTACCTACTGTGGGGTCAATATGATCATAAGATAATATGTATATATAGATATGATATTATTGCAAATTAATTGACATCATTCCCCAAAGAAAGTAGAACTACAATCCCAATGGAGGAAAGAAAACTCAAGAGTTATGGAGAAGAGTCTTTACGGACCACAACCTGGAGACCAAAAAGAATCAGTGCTACCATGTCGCAGATCCAAGTGGACTACACAAGGAAAAAATTTACAAACAATAAAAAAAGTACAACATAACATGAAAACAACATATAGAAGAGTAAAGATACATATAGAGGAATTATACAATAGGTTTGATTCCTTTATCACCTTGCACCAACAAAGTAACAAGGGTCCTATAAAAGAGTCTAACAAAAATTTAGCTAACACATTACGGGAGAAGCACAATACAACATGCAAACACAAAAAAAGGGCTACCATGAAGGATAAGCCAATCAAGCGCATCACCTAATCTCCCCATCTTGGTTTATATCTTTTAGGAAAGGTGGGCAACTCGCAAGAGGGACTATATCCAATACAGTAGGAATAATAGCTATTTCCAAACAAGGATCCTCTTGAGAATCATGGTGTTCGATACTAGGTGTAATTATCAATTGAGCTGAAAGAATATGAGGTAAATCAGTATCAATATCAATGGTCTCATATTCATCACTAAGATCAATAGGATCATCAAGAGTATCCTCCTCATCAAGATTAATTAAAATAAGATCTAAGATGCGAATAGGATCATCATACTCATTCATCTTAACATCATTATGAACATTAACTTCTTTCAACACATCAGGCATAGGTTGGTCAATAGAAGGTAAAGAATTTTGAAGAACAAAAGCATGGGCCCTAGAATTATCTCTACACTTCTCACAATGTTCATTAGCAGATTTGTTATGCTTTGCTTTGTTTGACACATGTTGAGAACTAGGAGGAATAACAACTGGTTCCTTCACAGGTTCTATAGGAGGATTGGTAGGATTCACAGTAGGCAGAGAAGTGAAACTGGGAGGTTGAGTAATAGAGCTAGTAGTAATGGATAAAGGAGGTATGGAAGGAGTAGGAAAAAGACCATGGTTAAGATCTATCTGAGGCATGCTTAACTCAGAAATCTTGTGATGTTTATAGGCTTTATATGAACAAAAAAGGTTATGAGGGAGAGAAGGACATGAATTAGGTAATGAAGGCCAAAATAAATCAAGAGTAGAACAATCTCTAGTCCTAGAAGGTTGATACAAACTATGATTAATCATTTTCACTTCTCCATTATGAATGAACTTAAGGCATTTATGAATAGGAGAAGCAATAGCATGCATAACAGTTATCCAAGGCAAACCGAATTTGACTTGAAATTGATCAGAAGTAGGAACGAGAATGAAGGTAGTATCTACAACTTTACCACAAAGTTCAACAGGAAAGTTAATAGAAGCAAGTGCGGGATAGAGAAAACCATTACAAGTTTGGATCCATGCATCAGATGGATCATAATAATCATGTTGTAGGTTTTTCATAAAAAAGTTTTCCTCAGTAATGACATTTATTAAAGATGTGAGATCAAAAAGACAACCACGTGTAAGTATCTTAGTAATCCTAGCATAAATATAAAGGGGACCATCGGGAGCCTTAATAGTCTCAAAATCATCAAAGGTAATAGAGATTTCCCTAGGTCCTTTATCCTTAGTTTGTTTCTGAGGTTTAGGTGGAACTTTAAGTTTAAGTGAAGGAGAAGGATATTGAATGGTAGGTTGGGGTGAAATAGCACACTCCACATGATTAACAATGTGATTAAGATCATCCATCTTTGAATCATAAATAATATCCACAGACGATGGTTGAGCGATGGTATTAGTATCATGTGTAGGTAAAGGATTCATATAGATTTGAAGGTTTTTATTAGGAGAGAAAAATGTGTTCCCATTACCATGAAAATTATCAACAGATAAAGCATTAGAATCGATTAAGTCTTGAACCTTATGCCTTAGAGAATAACATTTTTCAGTATTATGGCCATTCTAGTGATGGTATTGGCAAAAAGCTTTAGAATAAAAGGATTTTGATGCTATCGTGGTAGGGAGAAGAGGTAAAATAGGAGGAAAGGTAATCATATTATCACTTAACAACCTACTCATAATAGAATGTAAATATTTAGAGAGAGGAGTAAACGTACGATTCATACGAAAAGCAGTGGATGCAGAAGTGGCATTGTTGGATGCAAAAACAACTTGATCAACAACCACATTCATCTGTTTATTGATCTTGACATAGTTGTTAGGTTTCTGAAACTTATTAGGATTAGGAGTAGAATCACTCTTATCAACTGGAACAAGAGCCATTGGAGTGTTGCTCTCAAATTTACTCACTTGTAATTGATAATGATGAAGTGCTGCACAAGGTTGTTGAAAAGAGGTAAATTCAGTAAGAAGAATCTTATCTCTAATATCCTTTTGTAAATTTGAAATAAAAATATGCTCAATATCAATATCAGGAACAAGGTAAGAAATTTGAACATACAAATGCTTAAATCTACCAATAAAATCATTCAATTTTTCTTTAATGTTTTGTTTACAATGCATTAAATCAATTAAGGACACTTGCGAACCAATGCTATTTTGAAATTTTTGGATGAAGGTATTAGAAATTTTAGGAAAAGAATCAATTGAATAAGGAGGTAAAGAACAATACCATTGCAAGGCCTTATCAAAAAAATTCCTAGCAAACAACTTAGCTAAAATCCTAGGGTCATGAGCATAATCACTACAAAGGATTTGAAATGTTTTAACATGAGTAACATGATCGCCTTTACTATTGTAATTCTCAAGATGAGGCATATCGGCTTGCCGAGGGAAAGTAACACGAATATTTTCTAAGGATAAAGGACTACCCATGTCACATGTAGGAATGCTAAACTTGGATTGGGTTAAAGATGCAAGTTGTTGTTGCAAAAATGATATAGTTAATTGATGATTGTGGAATCATTAGAAGAAATAGGTGCCATAGAAATATTAGGAATACTAGGAAAAGTGTAGGAAGAAAAAGGAATGGGAGACACAGCCGGTGGAACACTTGGAACCATAGTTGGAAGGGGATTGGAATAAGTAAAAGGCACACTATGATATGAAGGTTGTGAGGTAGGTAGAGATACCAGTGGAACACTCACGGGAATAGATGAAATTGGGAGAGATGTATTCATAAAAGGAGGAGTGTAAGTAGGAACACTAGGTAAAGGATCAAAAGAAGGTCCCTCACTAGTGACAGTAGGAGTGAATCCTAGATCTTGAGCCTCTTGAGCTAAATTTTTAACATTCAAATGCATAATATGAGTGATACCACACAGAATATTAACACATTGATCACTATCACTAAGGACTTTCTTAAGAGTCTCTATAGCTTGGATGGAATCTTGATTATGGTTTTCTTGAATAAGCCAATTTCCCATTTTATCAAGTTCTGTTGAAAGTTTTTGTACTTGTTCAGGAGGAACTTTTAAAGCATCATCATCATGAGATGAGTGAGAAGAGTTATGCTCAATAGAAGGATTGGAATCATGAGTTGTCAAATTTTCATTCGGGATCCTAAGGAAAGGAGAGGAAGAATTGGGATCAAAGGAACCCGTAAGTCTACGACTTCTTCTAACCGAGATACTATAAGTAGGACTAGAAGTGGTAAAGCTCATACACCAATGCAATGCAAATGAACTAATTTAGGAAACACAAGAATTTTTTTTTGAAATGTAAATTCAAGAACATAAAAGAAAGATAATCTAATATGCATGCAAGATCTAACATAAAAGATGTAAATCTTACACCAAAAAGAAAGAGTTGTCTATCACGGGTTCACCAAAATGTAACATCTAAAATGTAGGTTATGAAAATGTGAGGGATAAATAAGATGTTCCTTTTATCCTTAGATACAGAAAGGAAGGATCCAAATTGATTAAACCCAAAGGAAGGACCAATGCATAAATGAATCAATCGTTTGGAAATAAGAATAAAGAAGAAGATCTTAAATTCTATTTTATAGAAAAGAATGTGTGATAGATCTAGAAAGATTAAGAAATTTAATTGAAATGGATGGGAGAAAAACACTAACCTTGAAATGTTACAAATATGAAGAATGCTTTTGTCGGGGGTCTGCACTGAGTTTTTGGAAAATCTGCAACCGGATCTGGAACAAAAACGTAGAGATGAACAAAACTCATAAATCTTTTTCCTATCTGACCAAGTTCCAGTTTTGACCCTCAAGTCAATATCACCATTGACCTAGAATTTTTTATTCTGACCTACGGTAGAATTGACCTCAAAAGTCTCCGACAAAAAATTTGTTTCCAAATCTTGATAGTTTTTCAAAAAGGGTATCCGAATCTGCACTCCAATCTGCTATTTTGAACCTGTACCTGCAAGAAAAATGGATTTTTTGGGGGGGCAGAAGGGGTTTGCCTTGGTCAAACCCTATTTTTGGAATTAATATCAAATTATAATTTAAATTGCATAAATAAACAAATAAAATAGAATAATTCACCTCGCTTATGTAGAAGCCCTTGTGGCGGATTCGAATCCAATATCCACAAGTATGTATGCACCAAATGGATGTAGAATGTATAATGTAGAATGTAGGATGTCTCAAATTAATCACTTGTAGATCTTGAACACCAATCTTGAATGGATCTTGGAATAGGAAGAGGCTTGGAGGAATGTGGATGAAGAAATCTTCAACAAGTGGGCTCCATAGAGCTTGAATCCTTCAATGGCTACCAATGGATCTTCTTGATGAATTGAGTGCTTGAGAAGTGCTTGAATGCTTGAGAATGGATGAGTACTTCAATGGCTACTTGGCTTGCCTCAAATCTTGCTTCTTCACCTTTGGATTTCACTTCTTAAGTCTTTGATAGTTGATGATCATGGTTATCAAGTCTTAGACTGTTAGAGAAAATAAGAGGAGAAAGCTTCCTTATATATGAATCTAGGGCACAATATTCTAGAGATGCCTACATAGGAGAATTAAATTCAAATTAGACCTATAACCTTAGAAGAGGACCTATATTAAATATAATTTAAGATTTGTTGCTCTGAAGACCGAAACATCTGACCCAGAAGCGGGAATTAATTCTTTCCAAAGCCCAACATCTGAAAACCCAAAAATCTGAAATATGGACCTTAGGTTAGAAAAAATGTTGATTCTAACCTAGGTCAAGGTCGAGGTTGACCTTGACCCAGAAATGTCAACTTTGACCCTGAGGTCAAAAATCCTAGTTTACAATTTTGGGTGTCAGAATTAGGCTGGAAAAAGTGGGAAATGAGGTAGAATAGGGGAAAAAGCCAGATCCAAGTTAGACACCCATTCAAGGCACTTGACATGACCCCAAACCACTTACTCAGAAGGCTAAACCAGTCTACAATGGAAGTGCTTCCATTTTTTGACTATAGAATATCTTTTTGTGTAAAGCCTTTCTTCAATACAAATTGTTTAACCTCTTTTCTAATCTTCTTCTCAGTCACTGATTGGGTCAATTTGTTGTGTACTTCCACACTCTTTTGTTCATAAGCTCCAAATCTAGGCTCATTTGGATCTATCAGTTTTGAAAAAAAAATCTTTCGCATGTAAAGTCAACATATCAACTTCTACCTCATACCCCATAGGCATGGCCCAAGATGTCATAGGCACTACTGCTTCCATCAAACATGTTTCGGTATCTACCATGAAGCAAATATCATCCTTATATTTCTCAACAACATGAGCTGGTATTTTCTCCATTTGATGCATCTTACTTTGAAAATCCTTAAATAACCCCAAAATTTCTCACGGAAACTATTCCCCTGTAATCTAACACAGTTTTTCAATTGTAAAACAACTAGTGTAAAGTCTATCCAATTAATAGTTTCAACACCAAGAAAGTAGTTCTGAAATTAAAAGAACAATCCCATAATCAATTGAATGAATTTAAATATTTTCCTTTTGTCCTTATTAATCTTCTCCAAGTTCTAAAATAATTTTTCTCTCTTCGTAGCACATAAATCACACTTTGCATCTTCTTTCACCATTCTATATGCAGTGTCGATTGCAGCACCGGGCACATTGTTGATCCTGCAGGAGTGATAGACCTTATATCATATCACCATAGATTCAAATCATACATTTAGATTAGGGATATCATTTATTTTAATTTCTCTCTTATCACACTTAGATTTTTTTAGGTCTGTGACTACATCCTATAGAATTGACCTAAGTACCGGTACTTCACCGGTTGCACAAAATCTTGTAACAAAATGTATGACCTCCTTAGTAATCTTATATGGATGATTAAGCCACATAAATTGATCATGCACATGAATAAACACATATCTAACTTGATCTTCCTCAAAATCATCACGGAAGTTGATTGCATAAGTGAAACCCTTATCTACAACTATTGGTGTTCATCCTTCAATACCAGATATTTATACAACTTTGTATATTGATTTAATATGTGTGATAAACCAAAGTCTTAAAAATTACAATGAACGTATGATCGCACATCTTCAATATACATAACACCATAGGGCATGTTGGATAGGGAACCCTTTAGATCATCTTTGACTAATTTGTAAGGATGTTTCTTGAATTGTGGTCATGTCTTTTCAGTAATATCCACAATGATTGGTGTATCCATCTTGCAGATAACAAATTCAAGCAAAAAAATCTCAATAAATACCTCTTAAGTCACTTCTTGTCGAATGAAAAAAACTCTTGCAAGTTACTTCACCAAATCACTTCAAAATCCTTCTACAGTCGTTTCAATCACTATCAATCTACTCAAACTTTAGTTCTATCGCTCTAGGCTATAGCTCTTTGATTTTGTAGGTACATAATAAGACATAAAACCACCTTTTATTTTCCTTCTCTCTACAACATTAATTACATCACCGGTTGATAACAAAACATCATGTATATCTTCTAAAATCTTGTTAGCGGTCAACCAATTCTTCACGTGGTTAAACAAAAATTCATACCATAAATAAAAAATAGCTATATGCATCTAAATATATGAATAGAACTTACTGCACATGCATCTAGGGGGTCTTCAACATATTCAACAATTTTTTCTCTCCCTAAGTCAATGATGACTTAGTTAGATGAATAATTCTCCGCACCTAGAGAAGATGTGGTATCTTCCGGTGGTTTTTTCACTCTTCTTTACCCAAGTCTTTTTCATCTGATTCCTTTCCTCTTCTACTGATGCAATTTTATTTCCCTTTTCCTTTTTTGACTGATTAACCAGTTGGTTCACCTTTTTGTTATTTTCTCTAAAAAACATTGTAATGTGTTCTATGTTGTGACAATGAAAACATGTCATACGTGTTGATCTCCAAGGTCCCGCATTACCTTTATTTGTTCTCAATTTGCACTTAACAACCATGTGTCCATAGTTGTGACAATGTGAACATGTAACATTCCACTGGTTCTCATTTTGATAAGGACTTGATCGGTTCACTTGTAACCATTAATTTTTCATCCTTGTCCTACACTCATTATCTCTATGACCAAATTTGTTGCAATTGTAACAATAACCATGAAAATTAATTGTTCTATCATTATATCTAACACTCGTAACACAAGATCTGATATTTTCATTTCATAAATTAGTAGTATGACCAACCTTATGACATTTAAAGAAAACTTGTTTATACGATCTCTTACCATGTTTTCTTGGAGTTACCTTTGGTGAGGTTTTCTCCTCTTTCATGTCCTACTTGGTTCCATAGGATTCACCAACTTCATAAATTGTGTATCCAAGACCCTGCTTCTCTCCATGTATCCTCTAATTCCCTAGTTGTTCATCAAGTTTTGTAGAACTTTCATTAAACTTCTTGAGTAGATCATTTGCAGCTTTCAACTCACCTTTTAGTTGCTCATTTTTTTCCTCCTATTTTAATTCTTTCTTAGGAATTCTTGATTTTTTTCATTTGTCTCATGTAGATGTTCATGCAATCTACCGATCTCTTGTGTTCAAATTTGAAAAGATCATCTACTTTAGCTTTTAGGGTTTCCTCTGCAACTTTCCTTGCTTCTTTTGCAGCCTTCATTTATTTCATTTCTTCACCCATCATGATTGAAAAGGCTTCTAACTTATTCTTTAGATTCTTTGTGTCTCCATGCAATTTCTTATTGTCATGGGTAAAATATTCTAGGGCAGCCTCAAATTCCTCAGACCCACTTTTTTCAGATAGTTGATCAATGAAATCTTGTCTCTCAGATAATTATTGAACAAGCTTAGTCCTCTTAGCTCTTGATTGCTTGATTTTCTCCTTCAACTGGTGAATGAAATATTCTACATCTTCAAGATGCCTTTGATATCTTAGACTCTCCATATCTTCCTTAATAATCCTTCCCAAGATGTTAGGCTTCTTCAAGGGAACTTGGCTCTAATACCAATTGTTAATATTATAAGGAATTGAGAGTGGGGGTGAATTAGTGCAACCACAAATCTAGAAACTATTTTCAACAACTTCCAAAGTAACCAACATGCGAAGCTAAATATAACATAAAATCATAAAAAAGAATACATCCAAAAAATTAACACGATCACACCAATAATTTATCATGGAAACCCTTGTTAGACAGAAAAACCACGGTGGGAATTGTCACCCACAAATATCACTAGTGCACCAATAAGTCTTTCCCTATGAGGATTATTACATCACCCTACTAAGGTTATACCTGATTAAGAGTATCTTTAGCCCTATTAGAAGCTAGTACAAAAGTCATGTTAGGAACTACCATGTTAAGGGATTTGAAACTCCTTCTGAGAGTCACCTTGTGAAAGGATTTAGTCTTCAGACTTGTTAGGATCTTGCTTACACTATTAGGAGTAACATTGTTAAAGGATTTAGACCACAAGCCTATTAGAACTTTCCTTGAGTAAGAAACTCAAAGACAGACCTGATAATGTAACCTTATGCCTAACAGATCCACTTCTTTACTGCTTACTGTGTTTCTCTAAGCATAAAAACTTCACCTTCAAAAATCACAATCACCACATCATCAACTACCCTCTACAACATGTCCATTGCATCTCATATAAACACATTTAGGTTAATGGAATAACCCTAAAATGTGTTACCTAAGTCAGCCTCCAAATATCAAAGAAAATTCATAAGAAATAATGCCAACATAGGAAATTGTGATGTACAATGAAGACCCTTAACAATTCAACACTTAAACTAATCGGTCTTTGACTTAGACTTCACCGCTGAATTCATTTATCCAACCATGACTAGATCAGTTTGATTGTTCATGGTTCTTTGCTGATATCACTAGTGTTTTCCTCAAATCTCTTCATGTATGTTAAATCAATTTGCACAATCGTAGATGTAGGTAAACATGACTCTTTAGATACTCTATCTACAATTTCATCATATGAATCCTCAGAATTATCACCTAACATTGGAATTACCATAACAGACTGTGTTATCACCTGTACACTGGATAATTAGAAAAATCCTTATGCAATCACCTTCTCCACTGGTATATCTAATCTAACTTTCTCAATACACTTTGCTGCCAGCAATAACAACACCAAAACTTACTACAAGGATCTAGGACTCAATCATCTTCATCATAATGCCAAAAATCTCCCTCTTTGGCATTGATGAAAACACTTAGGAAAAAATTATAAGTGTCTAACTTGCAAATCAAGTATAGAGATTCAAAGTTCAAAAAAAACTCCCTCTTAGGATTACTCGCCCTGAGGTAATTACAAATAGACCATGCAAAGATATATCTTTACCACATCTTGATGGGGAGCTCTAACTCACAAGAGCTTTCTTTTTCTTCTCTAGGCCTTTCCTATTACCTTACTAGGGTACTTCTCTCTACCCTTACCAGAGGAAACTCCTATGGTTCCTCTACTCCTACTAGAGCTCTCCACCAACTTCAAACTCTCTTCAATCCTTCTCTACTCAATTGTGCATCCATAGGCTCAATTCTAGTAACTATAATCCCAAACTATTCTTGGCAATAGAAATAGGTATTCCCACTATTTTCCCTTCACCTTCCATCAATCTTGACTCATTTTTATGGGTTCCTTCATAGATTTCTCATCGAGTTCATACTTTCCCATTTTCTAGGCCTTGTAGCCTTTTTAGCCCAATTAGGCCTCCTAAAACCACCAAAATTGGAATATATTCCAATCCACCTTAACAAACCATAAAAATGATTGTGGATTCTTTCCAAGGACCTCCTAGGCTTCAATATTTCCTAGGTCTTATGTCTCCAAAGTGTCCATACATAGGAATTTTAGCAAACCCCTATTTTTAAGGGTTTCTAGGGTATGTAGACCAGTCTGTCTTCTTTGCTTTCACCAAGTGAACTAATGGACTCCTCTACACTCTTCCTTTCATAAAAATGAACTTTTCACATTCCCCTATACTTTCCAAATTTTTATTGGCACAAACCAATCCATTAAACAAGGCTTCTTGCCTCTGCAACTTTGCAAACTCCTAACCAGATACCTCTATACTCGCTTAGGGCCTGCTTGCATAAATAGCTCCCCTAATTAAAATAAACCCTAAAGCCATATTTACACTATGTATAGAGTTCTCTTCTTGAATCCAAGTGGCCATTCAAATTCAACCACAAGAATTCAAGAAGGATCCATATTTACATGATTAACCCTGTTCAGGACAGCGAACCAGTAGAACTTAAAGAATTTACAAAATGAAAAAGAAATGCACCAAATTCTCAAATAAACTCCAAAAATCTTAATTACATAACAAGAAATAACACTTCAATGCGTTACAATAGAGGATTCAATCCATTAAGGTTGGATGATGGCTCAAAACTAGTCTCCGTATCACAGAAATAATGCTTCCACTAAGTCAGTCCATACAATCTGACAACCAACCCTTCAATCAGGTTTTGGGTAACATTATATAGTCCATCCCCATGTTCTCAGACCCTAAGGTCAGTATTTGGTGCCATTAAATACCGAATGCAACATTTCTAGGAAATGTTGTCATGACAACTTTGCAAAGTTACAAAGTTGTCATGAGCAACTTTGTCTTGCAACTACTCTAACTTTCTCAACTTGATCCAAAATCATTTCATTGGATCTCAAATCACTTGAAAACAAAAAAATAACAAGTGTCCCTTCATTTTGGGATCTTGGTCATTGTTTTACCAACTTTAACTTTCCTAGTCACCTATTGCAAAACTAGTTGTCTAGGACCTTCATGGACTTAACCAAAGACAACACTTAATAACTCCTATTTACACACACACTTTGGGACTTTATCTTAGTCCTTATTCCTTGGTGGTTGGCTAGAACCACCTACAAGCCAAAATTGAAACTAGGATCAAACTAAGACCCTAACATGCTTTTGCACCATTCTCCCCCTGTAACAAGATAGTTAGGGTACCTAAGGTGTGATAAGCTCTATACTGATGCCATGCTTCTTAAAATCACCCTCTTCTATCCAAGTAGCCTCTAATTCAGGTTGATTCTTCCATTTCACTAGGTTCTCCATGTAGGTCTTGTGTCTAGTCTTCTTCTTCACGCTAGAATCTAGGACCTTCTTAGCTTGAGGCTTGATCTGATTAGGGACTTTGAGTTCTTCCACATCCTTAGCCACCTCTATACTATACTCTTGCTCATCTATCTCTAGACCCTTGTACTCAATCAGATCCTTCACATTGAAAATGGGAGAAATGGACATCTCCTTTGGTAAGTCTAAATTTTATGCATTCAATCATACTTATCCAATGCCTTGCATGGGCCAATTCTTTTCATCTGTAGCTTGCTTGGTATGCATTTTTGTAGTCTAGCTTTGTTAAAAAAAACCATCACTAAGTCTCCTACCTCAAATTGTAATTCTCTTCTCTTTTCATCCACTTTAGCTTTAAGCTTCTGATTAGCCTCCATTAATGTCCTTGTCACCTGTTCATGAACCTCTCTCATTGACTAAGAAAACTCATCTGCATATCTATTGATCCCTTCATAACCTTTTAAGTACATAAGCTAAAAAACACCCCTTGGATGTAATCCATACACAACTTCAAATGGACTCTTACCAGTAGTCCTATTTGTATTGTCATTATAGGCAAACTCTACTTGAGGGATGACTTGTTCCCATCCTTTCCCATACTCCTTGGTTAGGCACCTTAGAAAATTACCAAGTACTCTGTTAATCACCTCTGTTTTTCCATCTGTTTGAGGATGATATGCAGATCTATGTGCTAAGTTGGTTCCCAATATTTTCCAAAGTGTTTTCCTGAAGTGCCCCATAAATTTCATATCTCTATCTGATACAATACTAGTTGGAAAATCATGTATCATTACTATTTCTTTAAAGAAAATATAAGAAATATGACTGGCATCATGAGTTGTTTTACAAGGGATAAAATGACTCATTTTACTGAATCTATTTGTATCATCTTAAAATGGAAGCACTTCCATTTTAGTAGGTTTAGCACCCTCGTTTAGTACATTTTCATATTAGATTTGCATTTAGGATGCACATACATTTGATTCTACATTTCTAGGTGAAAATTAGGGTTAGGATCCTGTGGGACCTCCTTAATCTCCCTTTTATATGATTCCATATTTTTGGGTAGAACCTATGTATTGGCTCTCCTAAATATTCGTCATACTTACTCTTTGGCCTTTGTGCCTCTATCTAACATCCTGATATGTTTTCTCACCTTCCTAGGTCCTCGGTTCACCTAGGAATCCTATAGATTTCCCAAGGTGACCAGCCTGAAACCTCAATTCAGGGTTAAGGTCGACCCTGACCTAGGTTAGGGTTGAGGTTGACCTTGACCTAGGTCAAGGTCAAGGTTGTACTTGACCTAGGTCAAGGTCAAGGTTGACCTTGACCCCTATCAGGTGATGGTCCTCACTTTCAAATCTGGACCCTATCGGGGTTCTAAAACTTAAAATAGGTCCCCATGTCCGGATGCGGAAGTGTTTCCCCAATATTAGGATTAATACATCCCCTCCTTGGTTGGTGATTTCAATTGGACCATAATTAAAGGTTAAACTTTAATTTGGGTCCCTTGCATTGCCCTAGGAGGTCTATATTGAGATCTATATATAAACACTCTCTTTTGCCTTCATTTGGACATGAGATGACATGGAGACATGACATGAAAGAATCGTAAGATAATATGATGCAATTATGATTTTGACATGATGATGAGGCAATGAAGCAAGAGGATGATATAGAAGGACAAGACATTATGATGCATTAATACATTCAAGCACTTTTGTAGACAAGCCATTGTAGATCTTCTTTGGAGCAAGAGAGACATCTTCCTTCTTTCCTTATTCTTGGATCCACCATTTTCAACCTTCAAGCATTCAAACGATATTATCATGGGGTAGCAATTACAGATTGTGATTTTGGTAGGAATAGTTTAGCCTTGGGGGTTTGGTATGCTTTCTTAATCACATTCAAATCTATGCATTTCTTTCTCATTCTCAATTCATGTTAGGGTTTTTAATCTAGAGGATTAGATCTTGACATTAAACATTCAAAAGAAACACACACACATACATTCTACTATATTCGACTATTCATGGAGGTGGAGATCACCAAAACAGGGGTTTGACTAAGGAAAAACTCTATATATCCACCCCAAAACCCCTCTTTTTCAGATATTTGTAGGTGTTGTTTTAGGAGTTACAGGTTTGGGAACAGTGAAATAAAGTACATATCCAGATACCCTTTTCAGCAAACTTCTGGGATCCAAAAATAGAATTTTGATTTGAGACTTTTTAGGTCAAATGTGACCTAGGGCACAATTGGAAATTCTGGCAAATGGTGACATTGACTTGAGGGTACAAATCAGAACTATCTCAGAACAGAAAAACATTCTTGGGTTTTGTTTGTCTCTACGTTTCCATTCCAGATTTGGTTTCATATTTTCTAGAAACTCAACACAAGCTTCAAAAAATGGCATTTTTTAGATCTTCTATGATGTAAGGTTGGTATTTTACTCCATTAATATTTGCTTTCAATTTCAATATCCATTATCAAATAAACAAATACAAATTAAATGTAAGGCATTAAATGATGACATTGGTCTCTTTTACATATAAACATTTATTTGGAAAATTCTATCTAGGAGATCAATACCACCATACTATCATTTTCTTCTTTACATTCTGGTGAACCCGCGATAGACAACTTTTTCTCTTTGGTGTTAGATTTACACTTCATATTAAGATCTTGCATGCATATAGAAGTAGGTTTTCTTTTATGCTCTTGTATTTATATTCCAAAAATACATAAAAATATATAAAATCTATTTAAAACACAAAAACATTTACATGCTTGTTATTTTATTGTGTGTTCAATATGTATGACTCTTGTTTTGAATACTTTGATGAAGATTTTATTGTACAAGAGAATAGATCCCTTAATGAGGTACATGGAAGTGAGAATGAAAATGGTTTGAATGAGATCTCCATGGATCCTATTCATATTTCATCCTCCTCCACAACTTCTCCAATTGACCTCTACCATAGGATGTGTGCATGGTTACCTTCATACTCCTCTATGTGCAACATTGAGGTGCTTAGAATGTTATTCCCTAAACCTTTGATGACGGTAAAAGGATGTCCTCAAATGACTATTATGGGTAAACCTAAAGACCCTTTGGATTTCTTTGATAAAATGGATTACATTTCACATGCTTATCATACACGGAATAATCCTCAACCTACTGTTCCAGCCTCTTTACCTCCTTCACAAACCGTGCTTCCTCAAGCACCTAGGTTACCTTCTTTCTTTAAGGAATATGACTTAGTTGAGCAATTACGTGATACTCTAGCCAAGATATCTTTATGGGAATTACTTCAAACTTCTCCTACATATCATGAGGCATTACAAAAATATTTATCTACTCTTCCAGTTCTGCCTCCTAATCAAGAGAACATTAATTCATTCTTGGAGTGCATGCATACTATGCCTTCTGTACCTCCTATTGTGTTCACTAATGATGATTTACCTTCTGCTGAGGTGCATAATCAATATGATTCTCTTATGGTTGTTGTTTCTATTAATCAGATTATCATTTGTAGAACATTAATTGACAATGGATTTGGGCTTAATGTTTGTAGCATGGATATTCTTAAGGCTATTAAAGCCAATTTAAGACCATTCAACTAGATAATATCCCTATTCATGGATTTGATAATATTGCAAAGAAAACTTTGGGCATTATTACACTATCTATCAAGGTTGGTCATCCTTCTTCACACACCTATTCATGTCATCCATGGACCTCTCAATTATAACCTTTTGTTAGGAAGACCTTGGTTACATACTATGCATGTGATTCCTTCTACTCTACATCGTAAGGTTAGGTTCATTTATAATAATCTGATGTATACATTACATGCGGATGATGTGCCAAATCCTTGCTTGAATGTAGAATATGCTAAGATCTCTGAACCCATACAACCAAGTAAGGAACCTGAGAAACCTCCTGAAGTTAAACAAGTTGAAGCTCCATCCTCTTCTTTAACTAAAGATGATTAGGGAACATTGGATTTTAATCCTTCTTTTATGGGAGAATACAAATTTTCTGATTTAGAGTTTATGAAGGAACAAAATGGGTTTGAAAAAGAAGTCTTTATTCCTTCTCCACTTTCTAGAGAATTAAAAAGTAACTTTGTTGCTACTTCCCTTGAAGAAACAATTGAGACAATAAAACCAGATTTTTATGACATTGTGACATATGTCGCTCCGTTAACTCAATCTGATATGGCTGATAGATATGGATCTGGTTATCATTTACTTAGGAAATCAAGATTCAATGGGAAAGGATGTGGATAATATGAGAAAGGTATACAAGTTCCCTTGGACAATGAAGTTTATGATTATACTTATGGGACAGGATTCAATCCTTATAAACAACCATCAGATTTTCCACTTAATGTTAATCATATCTATAGTGGAAACTTAAAATTGGTTAATCCGCTTCTCCTTGACATGGATCAAAAACCTAGTTTGGATATTTTCCCCGAGGATGAAGCTCTGGCTGATTTTTTAGGAGCTTATCAAGATTTACCTGCATTTCATCATAAAATAAGAAAGCCTTATTGTCTAAATAATGAAGCCTATTTTGGAGGACGTGAAGAACAAGATATTTCTCCTTTGCTAATGGACTCTCCCATACAAAGTAATTTATTAATAACTAAGACTACGGAAGTTCAAATGGATGAGAATGACGTTAAAAAAATAATCAAAATGGGAAAATGTTTGAACCAAGATGAACATGATCAATTGGTTTCCCTTTTGCTTGAATATAAGGATATATTTGCTTGGACATATTCAGATATGTCAGGTATAGATCGTAAGATTGTGACTCACAATATTTTTCTTAAACCTAATGTCAAACCTATGAAACAAAAAATCCAAAAGATGAATCCATGCATTGCTTTGTTAGTTAAAATTGAAATTGAAAAGTTATTAGGTGTTGGGTTCATCTATTCTATCAATTATTCTGAATGGATTTCCAATATTGTGGTTGTTTCTAAAGGAGAGAAGAAGATAAGGATGTGCACTGATTTTTGAGATTTGAATAAATCATCCTTAAAAGATGATTTTCCCCTACCCAATATTGATATGATTATGGATTCAATAGTGGGTCATGCTTTATTGTCTTTTATGAATGGGTTTTCAGGTTATAATCAAATATTTATTCCTATTGAAGATCAACTTAAAACCGCATTTATCACACCTTGGGGAACATTCTATTGGGTCATGATGCCTTTTGGATTAAGAAATGCAGGAGCAACCTATTAACGTGCTATGACCTTGATTTTCCATGATTACATCCATAAGATTATAGAAGATTATGTAGATGACATCTTGGTGAAATATATACAAAGAAAGGACCATGTGTTCATTTTAAGATAAATATCTGAAAGGATTAGGAGTTATAATATGCGATTAAATTCTAACAAATGTCCTTTTAGAGTTGATTTTGGTAAATTATTAGGATTTATAATCTCTAAGAAAGGCATAGAAGTGGATACTAAAAAGATTGATGCTATCATTAACATGCCTCCTCCTAAGAATATTTCTTAATTACGTAGTTTACAAGGAAAAATCAATCTATTCGTCACTTTGTTTCTAACTTAGCTGATAGAACTGTTCCTTTCACTTCCTTTCTTAGAAAAGATACCAATTTCTCTTGGAACTAGAAATGTAAAAAATAATTTGAGCAATTTAAGGAGTATCTTGCTAATCCTCCTATTTTGTAGCCTAGTCAATTCAATAAACCCTTCTATCTATATACTTCCACCACTTCCCACGTTGTGAGTGCATTATTGGCTCAACATGATAGTGAAGGTAAGGAAAGGCCGGTATACTACATCAGTCAGACTTTACTGGAATATAAAAACAAGATATACTGATTTAGAAAGACAATGCTTGGCTTTAGTTTATGCTTGTCAAAAACTCAGGCATTATCTATTGAGTGTTGAGGTTAATGTGATTGTAAAATTTGATCCTCTCAAATGCCCTTTCCCAAAAACTGATCTCTCTGGTCGTTTGGCTAAATGGGTGATGTTACTGAATTCGATCTTAATTTTATTCTTCAAAAGTCAATTAAAGGACAAGATTTAATTGATTATCTAGATGAAGCTCCTTATCCTCATTCTCATATGAACTTCACCTCAATAGAATTCCCCAATGAGAATATTTTAGCTATTAAACAAGAAGATGTTTGGGAATTATATTTTGATGGTTCTAGATGTAAGATAGGTTCTGGTATAGGCATCATCTTTGTCCCTCCTACAAAGAAACCAATCCCTATGTCATATAAATTGACCTTTCCTTGTACTAATAATATTGCAGAATATGAAGCTCTCCTAGCTGGCTTACGAGCAGCTTCATCCCTTCACATTAAAAACTTGGAAATATACGGGGATTCACAATTGATTGTTGAACAAATCAAAGGGGTTTATCTGACTAAGAATGATAAAATGTCACAATATAAAGAATTGGCTCTTGATATCCTTTCACAATTCTCTTCTTATATGATTCATACTTTACCTAGGAAAGATAATCAACACGCAAACATCATGGCAAGCACAGCTTCCTTGGTGTGTCTCGAGAATAATTTTGAAGACTTTCAATTTACTATACACACTCTTAAACACCCTGCAATTTCTAATAAGGGTAATGTTGATTGTTGTAACTTTCATTTGGATGAATAGTATTCGCATATCTTTCACTTTTTGAAAGATAATACATTTCCTGAATCGACAACAAGGAACATGTGTAACCGTATTAGGAAGCTTGCAGCATGATATTGCATTTTGGGTGATACCCTTTACAAACATTCTTATAATGGTTTTCTATTAAGATGTCTTGGTAGAACTTAAGTCCCGATAGCTTTAGAAGAAGCTCATTCTGGTTCTTGTAGAGGACATTTTGGTGGGAAATCTTTAGTTTATAAACTTCATAGAATGGTATATTATTGGAAAAAAATGGAACAAGATTCCTTTAAATTTGTTAAAAAGTGTCCTTAATGTCAGTAACATGGTAATTTAATTCATGCTCTTGCTCATGAGCTTTGTAATCATGTTTCTCCATGGCCTTTTAGCATTTGGGGATTTGATCTTATTGGAAAAATTTCACCAACTTCTTCTCAAGGACATACATACATTCTCACAGCTATATATTACTTTACAAAGTGGGTAGAGGCTATTCCTCTCCACTCTACTAATGTAGATGTTATTTGTGATTTTATTCTTAACCATATTATAGCACGATTTGGTATTCCTTCAACGATAGTTTCAGATAATGATACTTCCTTCAAAAATAAAGAAGTCACAAAATTCTTGGAGAATATCATATTCAACATAGATTTTCTACTCCCTACTATCCTCAATCTAATGGTCAAGCAGAAGCATCAAACAAATTTATTGAACAAATCCTAAGGAAAATAGTCAATAAACATGTGAAATATTGGCATACTCAACTCACTTATGCTTTATGGGCTTATAAGACTAGTGTGCCCACTGCTACATGTACTTCCCCTTATAATCTTATTTATGGTACTAATGCTATTATGCCATTAGAATTAGAAATACCTTCTTTACATGTTTCATTTCATGGGATAATTGATAAAGATACCTTCCCGGAATAATGATTACAAGAATTAGAGATGTTAGATGAACAACGAATAAATGCTTTGGAACATATTAATGCTTATCATAAGTCACTTCAAAAATAGTATAATCATAAGGTGATTGAATTGTTATTTTTTTATCTAGTGAAAAAGGGAAATTTATCCCTAATTTGCATGGACCTTTTGTGGTTATTGAGGATTTTACTTCAGGTGCTTATAAGAATGTTGATATGAATGGTGTTCCCCTTAAGGAACCTATTAATATTATGCATCTCAAATGTTATTATCCCTAATACATCAAATTTCCTTCATGTATTCCCTATAGAATGGTTATGTCTATTTTGTAGGTTATATGATTGGAATACATGCATCCATTAATTTCATTTCTTTCTTTATGTTAAGTTTTTGTGTATTGATGAAAAGAACAAGTAATCAATCATAGAACTAACTGGACAAGAAAAATTTTCATATATAAATATCTAAGAGTTTGGTACATATATGGAATATATTCCATGGTTATACATCTCTATCTCTATGCTCTCAGGGTCGGTGGCTCCTGGCTCTTTCTTCTCTATGGTGTGATGTTGAAGATCTCGGTATGGTATTCCTTGTGCGACTCCTTGATATTCTCATCTCATAGTTGTGCTCCTGAGCTCTCTGTAGGTCAGCCATCAATCTCTCTTCTCTTTCTTTGCTCAACCTCAGCTCTCGGTGGATGCATGCAAAAATATTTGCATGTCGGTCAGGATCACTCTATCCAATGAGGGACTCTCACTCACTAGCTAGTAGTCGGTAGGATAAATAGGTATCCTTTAGAACCTTGGACACAAAGCTCCTCCACTCCGTTATGCTAGCTGCAAAATTTAAACATATCTATCTTTTAGTAATTCTTCTAGAAAAAATTTTACTTAAAATATTTTTATCAAATACATAAATCATACCTGGATCTCCCTCCTGAGTATCATCAAAGGATCTAGATGGTGGGGGCATGGAGTGACTACCCTCTCCTCGATCACTACATCTAGGTCTAGGTGTTGGTGTCTCTATATGTGCACGGGGAGGTCATCGTGATCTCAATGGTACAACATGGATCACCTGATCATCTACATCTGTACTACCACCTGGGGTCATATCCTCTGATCTCTCATATTCTCCCTCATCCACTCTCTCTTCTTCTCTCTCCTTAGCTCTCTCCTCCTCCATGGGATCTCCCTCAGGAATGGGATCCTCCTCATGATCCTCCTCCTCCTCCTCTGGTGTGTCACCACCCCACTGCATTCTCTCTAAAAGACCTGGATGACCTGTAGGGTAGTCATCAAGGAAGATGGGATGGGTCCCCTATAGACTATAGTATCTGATATACTCTCTGCTCACCCCTGGGTGGGAAATAGTAGGATCCACCTCTATATCCTTCATCTAATCTGTATCGCTATCTACAATATCTGCTACTATAGGTCTATGTATAGCACTGGGTCTCTAGTAATATCTTGTCAGATATCCATACCAAGGTACTTTCTGAGGGACTCCCTGTGTCAAACCAAACTGCCTCATAACTCTATCATAATAATATTGCATCACTGCATGACTATTAGGACCCTCTAGTAGCTTGCACTGCTGGGAGTGTCTCAACTGGTGTTGAGTATCTGGCCATCCTGTCATGTGATAGTATGGTCTCCATATCACATCCACACCTGGTATACGGTCAAAGTGTACCCTCCAAAAGAGGATATCTCTGTACTTCCAGACATCTCCTAGTGGATATGCAAAGGCTCTCGGTGTGATCACATCTACCATCACCAGAACACCCTATGGTTGAATACATGTGTAATGATCAAACATCCAAACCTGTAACAAGGTGCATACCATAAGAATCTCCCGCTAAAATATCACTAGCTGACTCAACTCATGGTAAAGATGGGCTAACATGTTGCACCCCCATGAGAAAACAATCCTATCACTCCATCTTGCACATGAGATCGGTGAATGGTGCTAAGAAAATTGTACCCTTTGTGTTGGGTATTACAACCAAAGAGAGTATACATAGCATCACTCTACGTACCAAGGGTGTCAGACCTGCTAGTATGGCTGATAGAGTGATTTGATCTGATCGTGTCCTCATCTATGGTACTCATCCCAAACAATACTCTCCATTTGAAAATACCTCAGGAGGACCCTAATGTACTCTCGGTCTAATAGGCCCACCTCAGACTATAAGTTGTAGGATCCTTTACACAGCCTCCAATGTGATCATGATCTCTCCTGATGGAAGGTGAAAGGAACAAGTGTCCTTGTCCCATCTCTCTATCATGGCTAATATCATGGACCGATGGAACCTCATCTGTGGTAGGATTGCTACCTAGTACAATCCCACATCTTTCAGTAACTATATATCCTCATGCTATAGCTCAGACAAGTTCTCTTTGACAGCCAATAGAACCCCACCAAAGGGATGCTCTCGGAGACAGACAAGATCTTATAGCACAAACAACATCATATCAGTCATCTATCATCAAATAACTACAATTCTCACTTGACCTAGTTAGGGTCAACCTTTTTGGGTTAGGGTTGACCTTTTTGGGTCAAGGTCAACCTTTTTGGGTTAGGTTCAACCTTTTTGGGTCAAGGTCAACCTTTCTGGGTCAAGTTCGACCTTTTAGGCTCAGGATCGACATTATCCCCAGAAAGGACTGGACCTTCCCAGTTATGATTTACCTGCCAAGGTCAAGGTAGACATAATTGGGTCAGGGTCAATATTTTTGGGTTAGGGTCAACATTCCCTATAAAAAAAAAATTTCTCAATTAAAACATCAAAGAAAAGGCACCTAGCTCAGGCAGTGGTTGTCCGTTGGCAAGGCACTCTCTCAGGACCTCCACGCGACTCACTCGAGGTTCCTCTCTCTTTGGCATCTTGCTCCTCAATTCCAAGCTTTGTAAATGGTAAGAATGAGAAGGTAAGTGCTCTTCATCTTATTTATAGCTTCAAATTAGGGTTTTATTAAGGTTTCCTTAGGGTTTTCTTAGGGTTTCATTTGAATTTACTTAGGTCAAATTCAAATTTCCTTTCTCATGCACTTAGATAGGCATTCACTCTTTTCATCATAACTTGAGTTTGGTAGCTCCATTGTCAGTGCCGCCAGTGGCATTGGAATTTTGATTCAAATACCTAACCTCTTAAATAAATTTAGGAATATTTTGAATCATTCTAAATGGTTTAGGAAAGAATTTTTTCAACAAATTGCATATCCAATGTATAGATCTAACTTTATCACCCTGTTTCACCTTTCAGAATTAATAAGCTGAAACAAGGGGGCATAAGGGGCTCTATGAATTTATCAAAATCATCTTAATAAGGCTTAGGTTCTCTATGGATTTTCATTAACCTTGTGTTTTAGGTTGCGGACACTAATGGTTTCTTGCAGAATCTCCACATTGAGGACTTGGCTATATCATTTTTACTTTACAATGTTTTCTTACTTTAGCTTGCATATTCACGTAGTGTCATACCTAAGCTAAAGTGGGGGCTAAATGTATCATCTTAAAATGGAAGCACTTCCATTTTGGTAAGTTTAGCACCCTTTTTTAGTATATTTGCATATTAGATTTTCATTTAGGATGCACATGCATTTGATTCTGCATTTCTAGGTGAAAATTAGGGTTAGGGTCCTGCGGGGCCTCCTTAATCTCCATTTTCTATGATTCCATATTTTTGGGTAGAACCTACGTATTGGCTCTCCTAAATCTTCATCACACTTAATCTTTGGCCTTTGTTCCTGTATCTAACATTCTGATATGTTTTCTCACCTTCCTGGGTCCCCGGTTGACCTAAGAATCCCACAGATTTCCCAAGGTGACTAGCTTGAAACCTCAGTTCAGGGTTGAGGTCAACCCTGAACTAGGTTAGGGTCAAGGTCAACCTTGACCTAGGTCAAGGTAGAGGTTTTAATTGACCTATTTCAAGGTTGAGGTCATCCTTGACCTAGCTCAAGGTTGAGGTCGACCTTAACCACTGTTAGGTGATGGTCTTGCTTTCAAATCTGGAGCCTATAGGGGTTCTAAAACTTAAAATAGGTCATTGGGTCTGGATGCGGAAGTGTTTTCCCTGATATTTAGATTAATACATCCCCTCCTTGGTTGGTGATTGTAATTGGACCATAATTCAAAATGAAATTTGAATTTGGGTCCCTTGCATTTCCCTAGGAGGTCTATATTGAGATCTCTATATAAACACTCTCTTTTACCTTCATTTGGACATGAGATGACATGGAGACATGACATGAAAGAATCGTAAGATGATATGATGCAATTATGATTTTGACATGATGACAAGGAAATGAAGCAAGAGGATGATATAGAAGGACAAGACATTATGATGCATTAATACATTCAAGAACTTTTGTAGACAAGCCATTATGGATCTTCTTTTGAGAAAGAGAGACATCTTCCTTCTTTCCTTCTTCTTGGATCCACCATTTTCAACCTTCAAGGATTCAAAGGATATTATCACAGGGTATAAATTATAGATTGTGATTTTGGTAGGAATACTTTAGCCTTGGGGGCTTGGTATGCTTTCTTTATCACATTCAAAATCAACACACACACATACATTCTTCTATATTCGGTTATTTATGGAGGTGGAGATCACCAAAATGGGGGTTTGACTAAGGCAAAACCCTATATAGCCACCCCAAAACCCCTCTTTTTCAGATATTTACAGGTGTTGTTTCGGGAGTTACAGATTTGGGAATAGTGAAACAGGGTAGAGATCCGGATACCCTTTCAACAAACTTTCAGGATCCAAAAAAAAAATTTTTATCTGAGACTTTTTAGGTCGATTGTGACCTAGGGCGCAATCAGAAATTCTAGCAAATGGTGACATTGACTTGAGGGTGCAAATCAGAACTATCTCAGAATGGAAAAAAAATTCTAGGTTTTGTTCGTCTCTGTGTTTCCATTCTAGATCTGGTCTTATATTTTCTAAAAACTCAACACAGGCTTCAAAAAATGGCATTTTCAGATCTTCTATGATGTAAGGTTGGTATTTTACTCCATTAATCTTTGCTTTTGATTTCAATATCCATTATGAAATAAACAAATACAAATTAAATGTAAGGCATTAAATGATGACATTGGTCTCTTTTACATATGAACATCTATTTGGAAAATTCTATCTAGGAGATCAATACCACCATACTATCATTTTCTTCTTTACACTATCTACTACCACAAACACACTATCCAAACTAGTTGGTGTTCAAGGTAATCCCACTATTAAGTCCATACTTATGTACTCCCAAGGCCTATTTGGGATGGGCAATGGATGATAGATTCCTACATTTGAAGATGTTCCTTTGGTGTTTTGACATACCCCAAATTGCTCAACATACCTCCTTACATCCTTCTGCATTTTAGGCCAATGATAAAATCTCTCCACTAGATCTAGGGTCTTGTTTAACACAAAGTTCCCACTCAAAATTTCATTATGCTTCTCTTGAATGAGGTTCTCCCTCATGGAACCCCTTGGAGCACATAGTTGTTTCCCCTTAAATAGTAAGCCTTTCTGCAATGTATAGTCAGCATATTCACTATTTAAATGATTATCAAAATTAGTGCATACCTTGTATATCTCTGAGAAATCTGCATCTCCTTCATATAGATCCTTTAATCCTTCAACTCTTGTGCTCTGAAACTGTATTTCTTGGACAGTGACAAACCTTTTGCTAAGTGTGTATGAAACTTTGTTATTTACTCCCTTCTTATGTTTGATTTTGAAGGTTTATGATTGCATAAATTCCATCCACTTTATGTGTCTCAAACTGAGCTTCTCTTGTGTATTGATGTATCTAAGAGCTTGGTTATATGTGTATACCACAAATTATTTTGGCAACAAATAGTTCCTCCACTTCTTGAGAGCTTGAACCAATGAAGAAAGCTCCAAGCCATAAGATGAGTATCTAGACTTTGCCTCATTTAACCTTTCACTAAAGAAGGCTACTGGCCTTCCTTCCTGACTTAGGACTGCACCCACTGCAATATTTCTAGCCTCACATTCTACAATGAACAATTTGTCAAAACTTGGCAAAACCATAATGGGTTGTGTAGCCACTTCTTTCTTCAATCTCTCAAATCCTTCATTGGCTTCATTGGTCCATATGAACTTTGTCTTGACTCCACCCTTTATGGTATCTAGGAAAGGTGCACAAATTTCACTGAATCTCCTCACAAAATTCCTATAAAACTGATCCAAACCATGAACAATTCTCACTTTTGTCCCTATTTTTGGATTAGGCCAACTTAAGATTGCTTCAACCTTTCTTTTATCCATCTTTAGATCACCTTGGGAAACTACAAACCCTAAATAGACAAGTTCTTATTTCATGAACTCACTTTTCTCAAGGTTAATGGTTAGCTTCTCTTCTTGGAGTTTCTTCAACACAATCTCGATGTATTTCATATGCTCTTCTTTGGTTTTACTAAAGATGATGATATCATCTAGGTATACTACTACAAATACACCTATGTAATCCTTCAAGACTTCATTCATGACCCTCATAAAATTACTAGGTGCATTTGTAAGCCCAAATGGCATTACTAACCACTTATAGAGTCCTTTTGTGGTTTTAAAGGCAAACTTCCACTCATCCCCCTCTTTCATCCTAATATGATAATATCCACTCTTAAGGTCTATTTTTGAAAAGTACTTAGCACCGCCAAGAAAATCCATCAAATCTTCTATTCTAGGAATAGGAAATCTATACCTAATTGTTATCCTATTTATTTCCCTAGAATCAATACAAATCCTCCACTTACCTCCCTTTTTAGGAGCCAATACCACTGGAATAGCACATGGGTTGATGCTCTTTCTTATTAGACCTTGGTCTAAAAGTTCTTGAGCTTGCCTTGCAATCTCCTTGTTTTGTTCTGGTGTCATCTTGTAAGCATCTTTGTTAGGCAATGATACCCCTGGCACAAAATCAATCTGATGATTGATTTCCCTTTGTGGAGGTAGTGTATCTAGTGTCCCATCACATATGATGTCTTTGAATTGATCCAACAGTTGTCTAACTTCTATAGGCATAGGTGTTTGATTGGGTGTCTCTTCCTCCTTTGGTTTCACCAAGATAGCATAACCAACTCCATCTTCCTCCTTCATGTCTTTTAAGAATTCATTTCCACTCTTTAAGAGTGTGTTGGTGTCCTTCCTTTCCACTATATCCTCCTCTATCAAGGACTTAATCTTATAAGTGACTCCATTCTTCTTGAATGAGTACTTGTTCTCCTTTCCATGGTGGACTGCTTCTTTGTCATACTGCCATGGTCTTCCAAGAAAAAGATGGAAACCATCCATTGGTAGCACATCACAAACCATCTTGTCCTGATACTTCCCTATGGTGAATTCAACCAATACTTGTTCATTGACAAATATGTTTTTCCCCTTGTTCAACCAAGTTACTTTATAGGGGTTAGCATGGGATATCTTGTTCAATTTCAACTTTTGCACTACCTCCTCTGAGATCACATTATCTTTTGAACCTAAGTCTATGATGACTCTACACACTTTGTTATGAATCTTGCACTTCACCCTAAAGAGTTCTCTCCTTTGTTTGTGTTCTTCTTTGTTAGGTTATTTGATCAAGATCCTCCTAAGCATTAATTTATTTCCTTTTTTTGAATCAAGACTTATCTTAGAGTGTTTAGTACTATCTTCTTCTTGCACATATGTAATTTTATTTTCTCCTTGTGAAGATGATGGATTATCCGGACACCTATAAGCAAGGTGACCCAATTGTCCATAGTTGTAACACTTCATTGAAGCAAAATGTGAGCTTCTTCCAAAACCACCATATCTACCTCTTCCACCACTGTGATAGCTTCTTCCTCTGCCATAGTTACCTCTATTGCTTGGATCACTTTTTTGTTCAATGAGCTTGGAGTCTCCTTAACCCCTAGTGTCATTACCTCTGCCACTAGAACCTCCTCTATGTCCCCCTATAGAATCTCTACCTCTTCCTCTACCACTAGAGTTTGAATCTTGCTTCTTTCTAATTTTTTCTTCCACCTTAAGGGCCATTTGAAAACAACCATGGATAGAAGTTAAGGTAAATAGACTTAGCTCCTTTTGAATGTTCCACCTAAGTCCATTGAGATACCTGGCTATTTTGATGCCTTTCATTTCTTTCACTTTGGATCTAAGGCATAATTTTTGAAATTATTCTATGTAAGTATCCACATCTAAGTCTTTTTGTCTGAGGTTGTATCTCTTTTTATGCAGTTGGATGTCATAATCCTCTAGTAGGTAATTTTATTTTACCTTAGCCACCATAGCCTTCCAATTGACTATTGGCTTCTACCCTTCTCTTTCTCTTTCTTCTTGCAAGAACTTCCACCAAGTTAGTGCTTTTCCTCTCAATCTTGATTTAGCTAGATTCACCTTTTGTGCCTCTGTAATCCCATCACATTCAAAGTGATTCTTTGGGCCTTCAACCCATTCCATCACCAATTCTGCATCCATTCAACTAGAGAACACAAGGATACCTTCTAATACTTTTCCACTTAGTGCTTTAAGAGATTTGAGGAAAGGTCCACATTCTCTTCAATCTTAGTCTTCCATTTATCTTTATCCTCTTCTAACTATTCTTTCACTTTACTTGCAGTTTCTGCAACTTCTGCCAATTTGTGTTTCATTTCCTCCATAGCTTCTTCTAGGAGTCTATTATTTTCTTTTTGTTCTGAACAATCTCTTTCCAACTCTACATTGGTCACCATGGTGCTCTCACCAATTGATTCACTCACATCTAGCATGCACTCTCACCTCCCAAGCCTTTCAATGGCTCTGATACCACTTTGATGGGGAGCTCTAACTCACAAGAGCTTGCTTGATCTTCTCTAGGTATTTCCTATGACCTTACTAAGGTACTTCTCTTTACCCTAACCAGAGGAAACTCCTATGGTTCCTCTACTCCTACTACAGTTCTCCACCAACTTCAAACTCTCTTCAATCCTTCTCTACTCAAATATGCATTCATAGGCTCAATTCTAGTAACTATACTCCCAAACTATTTTTGGAAATAGAAATAGGTATTCCCACTATTTCCCCTTCACCTTCCATCAATCTTGACTCATTTTGATGGTTTCCTTCATATATTTCCCATCGAGATCATGCTTTCCCATTTTCTAGGCCTTGTAGCCTTTTTTGCCCAATTAGGCCTCCTAAAACCACCAAAATTGGAATATCTTCCAATCCACCTTAACAACCCACCACACTAACTATGGATTCTTTCTAAGGACCTCCTAGGATTCAATATTTCCTATGTATTAGGTCTCCAAAGTGTCTGTACATAGGACTTTCAACAAACCCCTATTTTTAAGGGTTTCTAGGGCATGTAGACCAGTCTATCTTCTTTTCTCTCACCAAGTTCTCTAATGGACTCCTCTGCACTCCTCCTTTCATACACATGACCTTGTCACATTCCCCTACACTTCCCAACTCATTATTGGCACAAACCAATCCATTAAACAAGGCTTCTTTCCTGTGCAACTGTGCAAACTCCTAACTAGATGCCTTTGTACTCGCCTAGGGCCTGCTTGCATAAATAGCTCCCCTGCATAAAACAAACCCTAAAGACATATTTACACTATGTACAGATTTCCCTTCTTGATTCCAAGTGGTCATTGAGATTCAACCATGGGAACTCAGGAAGGAGCCATATTTACATGATTAACCCTATTTAGGACAACGAACCAATAGAACTTAAAGAATTTACAAAATGAAAAATAAATGCACAAAATTATAGAATCAAATCCAAAACCATTAATTAAATAACAAGAACTAACACTTCAATTCATTACAGTAGACCATTCAATCCATTAAGGTTGGATGATGGCTCAAAACTAGTCTCTGTATTACAAAAATAGTTCTTCCACTAAGTCAGTCTGCACAATCTGAAAACCACCCTTAAATTAGGTTTTGGGTAACCTTATATAGTCCATCCCCATGTGCTCAGACCCTAAGGTTGGGATTTGGAGTCATTAAATTCTGAATGCAACATTCTAAGAAATGTTGTCATGACAACTTTGCAAAGTTGTCATGAGCAACTTTTGGAACTTTGTCTTGAAACTACTCTAACTTTCTCAACTTGATCCAAAATCATTTCATTGGATCTCAAATCACCTGAAAACAATAGAATAACAACTATCCCTTCATTTTGGGATCTTGTTCATTTTTTGACCAACTTTGACTTTCCTAGTCACCTATTGCAAAATTGTCTGTCTAGGACCTTCTTGGACTTAACTAAAGAAAACACTTAACTAAAGAAAACACTTAAAAATTCCTATTTACACACACACTTTGGGACTTTATCTTAGTCCTTATTCCTTTGTGGTTGGCTAGAACCACCTAAAAGACAAAAGTGAAACTAGGATCAAACTAAGACCCTAAGGTGCTTCTGCGCCACATCTCTTTAAAAATACATAGCTAATTTTTCAATCTATACTACTCCTTGTTTGAAAAAAATGACAAAGGTATTACAAAGATAAAAAAATTTTGATACAATATCATATACCTATTAAAATCTACTGAATGTATCAAAAAAGGTGGTCTTCAAAACTTGTAAGTGATTAACCCAAGTGTTCAATAGGTTCTCCATGATAAGTATATGTCCATGGAGAAAATGTGCAAGCTCCTCCAATCCTTCTACAATGCATGGAGCATGTGAGACTAAATAATTTCTAGCCTCCTTAATGCCTTTTTCCAAAATCTTCAACTTAGGAATCGACAGACTCTGTAATTCTATTAATTTTTCAATCCTCTTTTCCTACTCATCCCTATAAGCCTTAAGCTTATGATTGATTTCACTAACTTGTGCTCCAAAACTTGTGGCTAAACCACCAATAGGATAAAAAAAAAATTCCAACATCCTTAGCTCCTATTGAGATCACATCTCTTCCTATCTAATTCCTTTAAAAAAATACAAAATCAGAAGTTGAGGTAATAATCTTACCACCTTCGGTTAAAGCTTCTTTCAACTTGTTCACTATTTTTGTTAAGGTATTTTTGTCTTGTACAATAGATTGTACCAACTTTTTTGACCTCTTCCTTTCATAATCTCTTTCTTCTCTCATTATACTAGCATCTTCAAGATTTTTTATTTGTTTTCTAGTAGTTGTGACCATTTAACCTAATTGTTCAATTGGTGTGGCCTTCTCATCATATGTCACTTCTAGCACTAAATGTGACAATATATTTCTTATAGTTAGTATAGCATGTGCCTCTTGTTTCATCTTCTCCCTCTTTTTCTTGGGACTTGATAGCCATAGAAATATCTATCATTTCCTTAGGACTCATAGTGCTCAAATCTATTTTTCCTTTAATGGATAGTATATCTTCATCCATACCAACAATGCTAGAAGACATAGACTAAAAAGTTTTTTCCTTTTCTGTCTTCTTGAAAATAGTCTTCTCCTTAGGTGCATCTTTAGCTTTTTCATTTCTTCCTACTTCCACCATCATCGGTACCTATTGTTTTTAATCATCTATAGGTGTTTCTACTTGTGCTTCTTTGGTCATATCCTGACCGGTTCCTTTTTTCTTTGTCTCCTTATCTTCTTGTCCTTATGTGTCCTTGGGTGCTTCATAATTTTTATCTGTTGTGTCCCTTTGGTTTTTAGGAATATCCATGATAGGATCATCAGTTTTGGTTTCCATGGTATCCTTTGGCTCATCCAAATAAATATTATCAATTGTGATTGTCACACCATCAACTGTCCATCTTTCATTAGTCTGTGTAATCACAGGTTCATTACTATATATTTCCTTTTCCTCTTCTTTTTTGTGCTCATCTTCCTTTTCTTCAACAATGGATAAAAATTTCTTCATAATACTCATTATTTCATCTCGAATTGATTGAGAATCACGAATCAATAATCTTATGATTCTTGACTTAGAGTTAAATGCAGGTCCAACTTTCTTAAGTGTCTCTTTGATTTCCTTTGTAGACATTTCTAGTTGTAATTAGACTAAGGCATATTCAATTATTCCTTGTCAACCTTTAATATTGTATGCCACCTAGCTTCAATCTTAGCATACAGAGATGCATGAATTTTTCCTTGCAATTGCAATAAGAGCTTTACTTAATTTGTGCATATTAAACACAAATGCATCCTATATCTTTGTTTGGTCTTCTTCTTTGACCTTTTCATAAACTTTTCTTACACCAAAAATAACACCCCACTTCTTGAATCTTTCAACAATAGTGTCAACAAAAATAAATTTTCCAAAATTAGGCTTGACAAATTTAGTGGTAGGCTCACCAACTACCATTGATTTTTTTCCACCTTCCTTCATCTTCTTTTGTTCTTCATCATATTTTGTTCCTTCTACTTCTTCTTCTTCTTCAATCTTCTCAAATATTTGAGCCTTCCCCTTCTTCCTTTTTCCATTAGTCTCCTTCGCCTTTGTAGGTTCAGATTGTGTTGGTTTAACTAATCTTATCACTAGCTCTTAGCTCAAGGAGAGGGTTTATCCTTCTTGACTATAGTAGCACTCCTTGTTTTCCTACCAGTGAGGGCTCCATCATTTGTAGAAGATATAACTTCCACATCATCATCTCTAGTGACTGCAGCTGATGTGCCAACCTTCTCAGCTTCATATTTTTCTTTGGCCTTATTAATTGCTTCTTGTGCAAAGCCTTTCTTCAATGCAAATTGTTCAACCTCTTTTATAATCTTCATCTCAATCATCGGTTGGTTCAATTTTTTGTGTACTTCCATGCTCTTTTCTTCATAATTTCCAAATCTAAGCTCATTTAGATCTACTGGTTTTGACAACAGATCTTCTGCATGTAAAGTCAACATGTCACATTCTACCTCATACCCCATAGGCATGGCCCAAGATGTCCAAGGCACTACTTCTTCCATCAAAGATGTATCAGTATCTACCATGAAGAAGATATCATCCTTACATTTCTCAAAAAAATGAGCTGGTATTCTCTCCCTTTGATGGATCTTACTTTGAAATTCCTTAAAATAACCCTAAAATTTTCTCATTGAAACTATTTCCTAGTAATCTAACACAATTTTTCAATTGGATAATAAATAGTGTACCTTCTATCCAATTATTAGTTTCAAGACTAGGAAAGTAGTTTTGAAAGTAAAAGAACAATCTCATAATCAATTGACTAAATTTTACTTTCCCTTTTTTCCTTCTTGATCTTCTCCAAGTTATGAAATAATTATTTTCTCATCGCAGCACATAAATAGTATCTACATCTTCTTTCACCATTCTATATGTAGTGTGGATTGCAACACTAGGCACACTATTGATCCTACTGGAGTTATAGACCTTATATATTATCATAATAGATGTGAATCTCACATTTAGATCAGGGATATCATTTATTTTCATTGCTCTCTTATCCAACTTTGATTCAGTTAGGTCTATGACTACATCTTGAGGAATTGACCTAAGTACCAATACTTCATCGGTTGCACAAAATACAATAACACCATTTATGTCCTCCCCAGTAATCTTATGTGGATGATCAAGCCATATAAACTAATCAGGCACATGAATCAACACATATCTAACTTGATCTTCCTCAAATTCATTAGGGAAGTTGATCGCGTGAGAGAAACCCTTATCTGCAACTACTTGGTGTTCATCCTTCAATACCATATCTTTACAAAACTTTGTATACTAATTTAAAATGTGTTATGAACCTAATTCTTCAAACTTACAATGAATGTATGATCACACATCTTTAATATGCATAACACAGTAGGGCACACTGGATAGGGCAACCTTTAGATCATCTTCGGCTGAGTTTTAAGGATGTTTCTTGAATTCTAGTCGTGGCCTTTCGGTAATCTCCACAATGATCAATGTATCCATCTTGTACATAAAAAATTCAAGAACAAAAATCTTGATAAATACCTCTTAAGTCACTTCTTGTCGAACAATAAAAACCCTTGCAAGTTACTTCACCAAATCACTTCAGAATCATTTCACAGTCGTTTCAATCGCTATCAATCTGCTCAAACTTTAGTTCTGTCACTCCTAGATATAACTCTTTGATCGCATAGGTACACAATAAGACCTAAAATCACCTTTTATCTACCTTTAGTCTATAGAATTAATTGCATCACCGAATGCTAACAAAACATCATATATATTCTAAAATATTTTTAGTGGTCAACCAATTCTTTACACGGTTAACAAAAACTTCATACCATAAATCAAAACAACCATATACATCTAAATATGTGAACAAAAATTATTGTACACACATCTTGGGGGTCTTAAATGGATTCAACAATATTTTCTCCCCCTAAATCAATGATGACTTAGTTAGATGAAGAATTCTCCACACCAAGTGAAGATGTGGTATCTTCTTATGGTTTGTTTTCATTCTTCTTTACCCAAGTCTTTTTCATCTGATCCCTTTTCTCTTCCATTGACGCAATATTCTTGCCCTTTTTATTTTCTAACTGATTAACCAGTTGGTTCACCTTTTTTTTTCTTTTCTCAACAAAACCTTGCAATGTGTCCTATCTTGTGACAATGAAAAAATTTCATACTTGTTGATCTCCAAGGTCTTGCATTACCTCTATTTATTCTCAATTTGTAGTTAACATCCATGTGTCCATAATTGTGACAATATGAACATGTAATATTCCATCGGTTCCCATTTTGATAATGACTTGATCAATTCACTTGTAACCATTGATTGTTCATCCTTGTCCTACACTCATTAGCTCTGTGACCATATTGTTGCAATTGTAACAAGAAACATGAAAAGTATTTGGCCTAGCATTAGATATAATACTTAGAACACTATATCAGATATTTTATTTGCATACATTAGTAGTATGACTAACCTCATGATATTTAAAGAAAACTGGTTTATAAGATCTCTTGACAGATTTTCTTGGAATTACCTTTGGTGAGGTTTTCTCATCTTGCATGTCCTTATTGGTTCCATAGGATTCACCAACTTCATAACTGATGTATGCAAGACATTGATCCTCTCCACGAATCCTCTGATTCTTGATTTGTTCATCAAGTTTTGCATAACTTTCATTAAACTTCTTGAGTAGATCATTTGCATCCTTCAACTCACCTTTCAGATGCTTATTTTCTTTCCTCGGAATTTAATTATGTCTTAGGGCTTCTTGATTTTCTTCATTTGTCTCATGTAGATGTTCATGCAATGTACCAAGATCTTGTTTAGATTTGAAAAGATCATCTAATTTAGCTTTTAGGGTTTCCTCTGCAACTTTCCTTGCTTCTTCTGCAGCCTTCCTTGCTTCCATTTCTTCGCCATCCTAATTTAAAAGGCTTCTAACTCTCTCTTTAGATTCAATTTGTGTCCATGAAATTTCTCAAATTCCTCAAACCCACTTTCTTTAGATAGCTAATCAATGAGATTTTGTCTCTCATATAACTATTGAACAAGCTCAAACCTCTTAGCTCTTTATTGCTTGAGTTGCTCCTTCAACTAGTGAATGAAATATTCTTCATCTTCAAGTTTCTTTTCAAGATGCCTTTGATATCTTAAACTATCCATATCTTCCTTAATAATCCTTCCCAATATGTTAGGCTTCTTCAAGGGAACTTGGATTTGATACCAATTGTTAATGTTATAAGGAACTGAGAGTGGGGGTGAATCAGTGCAACCACAAATCTAGAAACTATTTTCAACAACTTCCAAAGTAACCAACATGTGAAGCTAAATATAACATAAAATAATAACAAAGAATACATCCAAAAAATTAACACAATCACACCAATAATTTATCATGGAAATCCTTGTTAGATGGGAAAACCATAGTGGGAATTGTCACCCACAAATATCACTAGTGCACCAATAAGTCTTGCCCTGTTAGGAGAATTACATCACCCTGTTAAGAGTATACGCGGTTAAGAGTATCTTTAGCCTTGTTAGAAGCTAATACAAAATTCATGTTAGGAACTACCTTGTTAAGGGATTTGAAACTCCTTTCAAGATTCACCCTATTAAAAGATTTAGTCTTTAGCTCTATTAGGATCTTGCTTACCCTGTTAGTAGTAACCTTCTTAAAGGATTTAGAGTACAAGATTGTTAGAAATTCCCTTGAATAAGAAACTCAAAGAATGACCTGATGATGACACCTTATGTCTGGTAGATTCGCTTCTCTACTGCTCATTGTGCTTCTCTGATCATACAAACTTCTCCTTCAACAATCACAATCACAACTACTGCATCATTAACTAATCTCTACAACATCTCCATTTCATTTGATATAAACACATTTAGTTTAGTGGGATAACCCTAAAATGTGTTACCTGATTTGGCCTCCAAATCTCTAACAAATTTATAAGAGATCACACCAACATAGGAAATTATGATGTAAAATGTCAGCCCTTAACAATTCAACAATTAAAATAATAGGTCTTTGACTTTGACTTCACCACTCAATCAATTTATACAACCATGACTAGACTAGTTTGACGATTCACTAGTCTTTGTTGATATCACTGGTGTTTTCCTCAAATCTCTGCCTATACGTTGAATTAGCTTGCGCAATCACAGATGTAGGTAAACATGACTCTTTAGATATTGTCTGCATGATTGCATCATCAGAATACTCATAATTATAACCACATGCTGGAATTACCATCACAGACTATGTTATCACCGTTACATTGGATGCTTAGAAAAATCCTTATGTAATCACCTTCTCCATTGGTATATCTGATCTAACTTGTTCAATACACTTTGTTGCCAACAATGACAACACCAAAACTTACTACAAGCATCTAGGACTCAATAATCTTCATCATAATGCCAACAATGTGCATGCATCTCATCTGGACAAGGTAAAAATGGATCATAGTAGAACAAAATTATGGGAAACTGAATACGGAACTAACATAATCTAATAAAGTAAAAGAAACATAACCTAAATGCACAAGATGGAAACTAGTCTAAATGCATGAAATATATAATGAAATAATAGATTTAAATGTAAAACAACCAAGTTTTATATTTTATGATTAAATCAAATGAGATAAATTGAGAAGGAGAGAAAATACATGGTTTTATGGTTGATAATGTTCTTGAACAGGCCAAATAATTGCCTAGGGGGCGGGGGTTAATTAGTTATTTCCACACAACTTATAAAACTTTTCTTTTGTTGGTTAACTCATAATAAATAGTATTAACCACTTTAGATATGTCAGTTAAGCACGTCAAACATCCACATAAATATAAGCATTTAGAACACAAGAACACTGACATGGAGAATGCCACATTTTTATGTGGAAACCCAGGATGGGAAAAAACCACGGAGAAGATAATTCTCATGAAATGTAAAACACTTATTAAGGTGACACCGATATGGTGATTTTTACAAAGGCTCATTGCCATATTCACAAAGGCTCACTACCGATACACAGAGGCTCACTACCGATAGACAGAGGCTCACTTTTGATACACAAAGGCTCGTTGTTGATACACAAAGGCTAACTGCCAGTATAATAAGGCTCACAACCAAAGAATATGAAAACAGATATAATCTATCACTGAGATAAACACATGGCTACACATGAATATATATTATCTATCACTTCACATATCACCATGCATGAGACACTTATTGGATTCATGATGATCCAACCACTCGCTCACTCCTATATATGTAACATCATGAATTGAATAGGCCAACCACAAATTTTGAAATAGGTAGCACCAAGACATTCTGACAATGGTAAAGAATGAAATAAGGACCACCTCAAACATTGAAACACACCTCGCTCAAGCCAACATGCTACACCATCTCCAAACCATTCCATTCCAATGGATATGAATAGCACATTACACACATGAAGTTGGGACCAAAAATTACAAAGGATAGACATCCAATTGACCCGATCAACCAGATGTTGCATCCAACAAATAACCCTCATTGAAACTTGTCGGTGACAACTTCAACTGAAACATACAACCTATCGGTGCACATCAACTGATATGCCAAACTAGTCAATTACATAGAAACTGATACATCAAGAGGCTTGAATAACGATATGTTGACATCAATGAAAACATCATAGATCACATCAACCTCACATTCTAACAATCTCCCCATTTGTCATTGATGGAAACATTCATCAATAATAAAATTTAACCTTTTCCAACTTTCTTCCCCTTTGACAACAATGATAAAGGGAACAACAAGCTACCCCTTTCTATCATACTCTTCTCCCCCTACAAGGGAGCCATCAAGCACTAATCTAGAAAGATATAAATGAAAATCATTGGACCAATGCACACACACTAGTGCATCTAGTGATCATTAGAGAGGGGAAAAACACCTAGCTTCCCCCTGAGATACTCAAAAGTGTCCTCACAAAAAGGTTTGGTAAATATGTATGCTATTTGTTCCTTTATGGGCACATATTTAAGCTTAACTACACCTTCTTCAACTTTATCTTTGATAAAGTGATATCTGATGTCAATATGCTTTGTTTTGCAATGCATTATTGGATTCTTTGACATACTTATAGCATTGGTATTATTACACATGATAGGAATTGGTTCAAAAAAAATAACTCCTATATCCTTTAAGGTCTGCTTCATCCATAATACCTGAGTACAACATGAGGATGTTGTAATATATTATAATTCAGTAGTAGATAGTAATACAAAACCTTGCTTCTTTCTTGACTAATAAACTAGCCGTGAGCCAAGAAAGAATGTTCCGCCACTGGTACTTCTATTTTATACACAACTTTCCCACTATGCATCTGTATATTCTGTCAGTAAAAAATATGATTCTCTTGGATACCATAATCCCATATCTTTTGTTCCTTTCAAGTATCTAAAAATCTTGTTTACCGCCATAACATAGACTCTTTCGGTTCTTTTTGAAATCTTGTTTTCAAGCATACAACTTACTGTTGGAATAATGGAAAGATGTGTACTGAGAGGGGAGAGGTGAATCGGTACCCTTAAAAATTTTGTCGCTTAGCCTTAATCCTTTTAGTAATCAATACATTGTATTACTGACCATATGTGATATTCTATCTTTGTGTATGTAATATCAATTCATAAACTTAATTTGTATGTAAACATTCATAAAATGTATTGACACATGACACAGGATTTGGTAATGTAGAAAACCCCTATTAGAAGGTAAAAACTACGGTGGGGATGAAACCCACAAAACTTCACTATCTGCAAAATGGAAGGGACCACTTAAGGCTTACATTTTTTATCGCTTCTGATGATCTTACCCTGTTACGAGTAACATGTTTAGATTGGTTAAGGTCTACTCTGTTAAGAGCTTTAGCAACACTGTTTAGTGTGCACTCGGTTAAGAGGTTTACAAAAGGATTGTTAAATCCACCTTCTCAAAGGATTTCTTATATTTGCTATACTTCTTAGAATGTAGTCAAAAATACTTATTGACTTGAGCATATGCAATCTAGAATTTCTAAGTACAGATCCATTAAAGTTTACAATATGATGTATCACCTATAGTGACTAATTAATACCTCTATTCTGCTCGGTAGCCTTGGATCTTTTTCTTTATAACTGATTTCATCTTTTGCTGCCTCTCTGTATAAAAATCTATATCTGATCCATAGATGTCTCTATGGCTACAATCATCATCACAACATCTTGTTCTGATTGATTACACATCTATTTATATAATGAATTTGACCTAAATAAGTTTCACATTTTATATTGATAACTCTATGATCAAAGGTTTACAACTTGACCTTGATCTCCTAGTTTGCATGTTTTCAATCAGTTAGACTGATTAAAATATTTACAATTACTTTACGTGTCCCTTAAGAAATGGATTTTAAAACAAGCTTTAAGCTAAATATAAAACTTAAGTGTTTTGTCTGACGTGTAAGTCTGATCCACATTTCTCAGAATAAAATTGTCTCTCGATAGACTGGTGCTCAGGTTTCACTTTAGTCTGCCTATCGGGTTTCTCTATATACTTTCCTCTTGGGTTGCTCTGTAGACTATCTGTTGGTTTTCTCTGTTAGGTTCCTCTATAAACTTCTTTCGGTTTCCTCTTTGAATTGTGTTATCGATTTACATAGTGATCTGTCTATTGGGTTCCTTTATTAACTATTGTGTCAGGTTGCACTATAAACCCATCTTTTGGTGATCATGTACCGATGGTTCAAAAACTATTTCCCTTGTATACTAATGGAAAAATATGGTCATTAATCTCCCCCTTTGACATTAGTATCAAAAACTGATATGTGCAAAACTAAAATGTTTAGTATATACACCATGTGTTCACCTTGTCAATATGACTCCCCCTATGTGTATGTTGGTATAGTATATGTACATGTATATACACTTGCCTTTATACTATTTCACCTTTCACCATTTCCCCCTTTTACCTTATCAATTAACAATTTATCATTTCTCTCTTTGTCACATATTGTTTCCCCCTATTTTTTATAATAAGGACAAAGGTGTAATACTTAAAACTTGTCAAAAATGTGGGAATGGGAGTTCTCCATGTCTTCCATCATTTTCTCCCACTTTTCCTTAAGGTTTTCTAGGGCCATGTTGTCCAATGTATTTCTTGCGTGTATATCATAGATGTTGTCTATTACAGACATCTCTGGGGTGGCAATTAATTGTCTTTCCAAAGTCATATTCTATTGCAGTAATGTAAGATTCACTAGGAGTAGATCTTGAAGCTCGGTTACCTCATCTCTAAATTTTGATTCTGCCTCTAAAATCTCAAGTCTCAACCTTTTAGCTTCTATAATATTTTCATAATGCAAATTGATTGCATTATCAGTGGTTGTAAGACCTTGTGCACTAGAATTTAGATCTACATCTATCTATGCAATCTTCTCACTATTCTCCTTAGTGAATTTCTCTATTGTGCATAACTTCTAAACTAAGGTAATAGCTTCTGAAATGATGGGTTCCAATTCATTGACTAGTTCAGATAGCTTTACCTTGCTCTCTGCCACTTCTTGGCTGATTTTCTCTATCAATTTGTATTGGTATTTATGTTCTGTGCGTTCTTTTATTGCCTTCTCTATATCTACATTATGTGATGTGATGGCATTGTAAGAACTGCTAATTGATGAAGTATAGGAGCATCTTGATCAATGTCGATATTAGCTACAATCTACAAAAGTATTTCCTTGGTTGTCTCTAGTACCTGTGACTCCTTGGTCTCCTTTTTAAGCTTATCTTGGATAGCTTTCCTTTTACAAATTTCTGCATACTTTGTAAGTGACTCTAGATCTAATGTCCTTGGATCACAGTCTAGTATTTCAATGATCTCTTCTAGGGTGACTGGATTCTTCTTCTTCTTCTTCTTCTTCTTTGAAAGAGTAGTGGAGGCACCTATATTCAGTACCATAGCAAGTTCTTTTGCTTGGTCTGATGTACTTGATGAAGGCTTTGGGGATGTAGTGCCTTTTATTTTCTTCTCGGTGTCTACCTGTCAATTGGGTGTAGACGTCTCCACATCAACCTTATCTTTCTCTGCAAAATCTCCTTCAGTATCCTCTGGAGTGGCATCACCTTGCTTCTCTTCTTCACCTTTATCTTTTTTCTCTCCATCTATTTCTTTCTGATCATCAGTTGTGTTTTTCTTCTCTTCTTCACCCTTATCCTCAGGTATTCTTGCATCATGCTCGGGTGACTTCTCCTTTTGTGACATGATATTGATAGCCTGTATCAATAATAGCATTTGTCCTAGTGTATTAACCTGTGTAGCATCCATGTTTGTGTCCTGTTCCTTGATCTTCTCAGAGGTAATAGTGACATCTTCATCTGCCTTAACTTCATTGGCAGGATCTTTAATGATATCTATTATTGTCACATCTTTGATTGTGACATTTGTTGTGTCTTGTAATGACTGCAAAATTTGAAGTATGTCATTCATTGCTTTACTAGCTTTGGTGTTCAATTCAACTTAATTGTCATCCTCAGTGTCATTTATAAGAATGTGATCTGGGCTCATTATAGCTTGATTCTCTTCATTTTGAGGCTTGTCGGTAAGTTCTAATACTCTCTCGGGGCTTGCATCCTCTTTAGGTACATTGAGTATTTGTCTCCAAGCATCCTCACTTTCCTTGTCAAGCTCAATTAATTTTCACTATAGTACTTTGTAGGCTCTCAATTTGGCTGAGAACTTCTTTGAATGTAACTTCATCATTTCATCAATCTCTTCTAGTTTGGACACGGGTGACATTATAGAAACTAGGGGTCTTTCCCTTATCTATTTTTCAGAATTTAGTGCAAATGTCCACCTTGCCGATAACTTGTCTAGAATTTCTTGTGGAATCATCTTTTCAAACTATATAGGTATATTTTTGAATAAACACATTTTTGTGATGATGACTTCTTCTATTTTATTCTGATCCTCAGGATTCAGAGTTAGCCATTTTCTAACCTTAGGCTTAGATATTGTACTTGACCTGATGATTGATGCAGTGCAACAACCTCATCAATTTTGGTAGGAACTTTGTTCTTTACGGGTTGTTCATCTTGTTCAGTGTCCTCTATATCTTCCTTTCTTCGGATTAGTCTTTTTCTCCTCTTTGGTTATGAAGTTTGTCTGGTTTGAGGCTTCCTCTTGTAATTCCTCACTTTTCCTTTCTTAATCGATGATGAACTTGCATCTTTAGTTGTCTGGCTCCTTGTCCTAGATGCAGTAGTAGTTCTTAGCTTCATTGGGGGTAGTGCATCAGACTCTATTGATTCGGAGTCACTCACTTGTTCACCTTCACTGACAGGTGACTGTCCCTCGGTGTCTTATTGTTGTTTTGTTTCTTCTTCATTAACCAGTATCTTTTTCTTAAGTGTCTTCACCATTTTATCCTTCTTTCTGTCAATTTTATTCACAACTAGGTCAGTCTTTATTCTTTCCTTAGCCTCTTCATAGGTTTCAAACCTTGGTAATGATTTACCTAATGGTTCATTTAATAATGCTTCAATAACATTGGTGGCTTGATCTGTGTTGATCTCATAGTCAAGTGGGGCTAACCATGTTGTCCTTGGTATAGCTGGTTTGATCAAGGTGGTACCGGTGTCCACCATAAAACAAAGATCAGCCTTATATTGTTCTACTAGTTGTTCTGGTATCCTCATACTTTTATGCATTCTGTCCTTGAATCTAGTGAAATATTCATCCATGACTGATGTAAATTTGTCACCTAGTGACTTGATGAATTCACTGATTTGAATTTTAATTGGTCGGGTAGTGTCCCAATTTAAATTATCGATAGATGGAAAAAAGTCTTGAAAGTAGAAAAATATGCACATGAGGAGTGAACCAAACTTACACAAGTTAGATTTTTCTGATCTAATGGTCCTCATGTTCTCATCCAATTGCTTCATTAGAAGCTCAGATAGATCCAACTATAATCCCTTCTTTACATTGTTGTGAGCAGTGTCTGCTACTCCGCATGTAATACTATTCATTATGCTAGCTTGGAATATCTTGTATCCCAGCACACATGCACCAAATTTTAGTTCTGGATCTTTGATGGAATTTACCTTCAATCCTCTTCCATCCCATTCTGCACATGTCATCTTCTCAATCTCAGGGCAAGGAGGGTCTTTGAGTGCCTTGGCCTTCTTGGTTATTGGATAACCATTCATTGCGTGTATCACATCCCTAGTGATCTATTTTGTCTCATCCAGCCATATCTTTCGGTCATGCACTCTACTCAACACTATCCTAATCCACTCATATTTAAACTCCTTTGGGAACATTAGGGCATTTTTCAGCCCTTTCACCTTGATATGTTTATGTTCATCCTTGATAGTTCCATCTGTGCAAAGCTTCTTGTAAGCTTTCTCAACTTGCAAATCTCTGATTTATGCAACTTTGCAGTGGATATACGCTCGTACATCCTCGATCAGTAAAACCCTAGGTGGTATTCTTGAAAATGAACCAGCGTCATCACGTTGCAAAGCAACCTCTAGATAGAACTTGTATTTAGGTTCTTCACAAGTAGTTTTCTTGATTAGGTTAACCAAGTTTTATCCTTGGCATTCTTGATCTTGGAAACATGAGATGTGGTTGCCATTGTTTCTAAAAATTAGGGATTTTCCCGTAAATAACTGTGAGCTTGGTGAGTCTTAGTTACTCACTTGTCTTGCTATAGCTGTTGTTGATCTATCTAAATTTCATGAATCTACTGTGAGTCACTTCCACAATCTAGTCGTTGTTCTTCGCTTTGTGCTCTTCTTCTTCACTCTTAATCATATGGTGAGTGATTGAGATATTACATTGCTTTTTTATAGATGATTCCCTAATTCATGCAATAAATTCTCTACCCACTTCTCAGTGTTCGAAGACTAAGTCACTCAGGTATCACACAAACTTTCGGCTCAAGGTAAGTGAAAACTCACTTTGACCTTTCACATGTTTACCAACGGTGCTCAGTAAGTGGCAAAGACTTCAATGTCTTATACATGATTACCGATGAGTCTCAGTTTACATTGTTAAACTTGGATTTCATATGTACATTGACGATTCTCAGTATGTATTGACCGATGAGATTGGATTCACAAACTCATAACAAGTAATACCATAGTGCATCTTTATTCATGCTAGTTTGGCATTTTATCAATGTATAATGGAACTGATGTAAAGTATAAATTGGTATAGTGTAGTTTCATACTTACTTGTTCTACTTAGGTGGGTGTGGTGATGTCACTAGATCCATTGGATAAGGTGTCACCAATTTTATTGCTTGGTCTAGCATCATCAGTGTTTGTATATTTCCTCCACATTTTGTTTCTCATCTTCTTGATGTCTTCAATGGTGTTTCCATTGGAAAAAGTGCTTGTCTTTTTCACTCAGTCTCTATAGTCCTTGCTTAGATGACCAACCCTATGACAGTGTGAGCATGTCATTCTGGGGTCAGTCCAGCTTCTAGACCTTCTCCTCCAATTTCTCATGCAGTTTGTAGCTATGTTCCCATATCTACCACATGTTGTGCAGTTTGTCCATGTATTGTAATCCCAAACATATGAGTTACCGACTAGTTTTGGTTGATATGAATTGTCTTGTTCTTTAGGCTTCCATTCTTTCCTTTTTTTCTTCCTACATTCAAGAGATGTGTGCCCATGCATTTTGCAAGAAGGACAATATTTTTCCATGTAGGTTTCCTTCTTTGGTTGTTTCACCTTAGATTTACATTCATATGCTTTATGTCCTTTCTTGTTACAGTTATAACAATTTCCAATGAATGTAGATGTGGAGTTAGGAATACCTTTAATTTTTCTTTTGCAATTATTGTATGTGTGGCCTAGTTTTCCACAGTGATTGCATGACTGCTTCCTTCGTCTTGGATTTTTGTAGACATCTTTTTTATCATATTGATTTGATGATTCTCCATGCTTGGTATACCCTAGTCTGGTATTGTTGTTGACTCTTCTTTGTCCATCCATAAAATCATCCATTCTCTTTGTACTTTCTTTATCTCTTTTGGTCATATCATTGTGTTGTTGTTGAATCCTTACTTCATGCTTTAGTTTTCATTTTCTTCTCTTATCTCACCAATAGCTTCTAATTTTTCATTGAGTTCTATGTTCATTTGGTTTTCCTCCCGACTCATAAGAATAATCTAATTGGTGATCTCATGATGATGTTTAGTAAGTCTTTGTATTTCTGATTCTTTCTCTTGTAGATTTTCAGTGATCTTCCTCCTGTCATCAATAGCTAGTGCTCTTTCTTGTTCAGCTTATCTAGCATCATTCATAACATCAATCATTCTTACCATATGTGTCTCTTGACCATTTTACAATAATTTCACTTGTCCAACCAGATGTTGATTGATTTCATTCAGACTTGTAATACTTCCTTCAGATGTGTCTGATGTATTGCTAGATGTAGATCTTGTTGACTCAAATAAATCAAGTATCTCTTCTTCATGATAGTCTGTTTCACTATAGCGATATGCCATAACCTTTCTTTCATTCAGTAGCTCTCACATCTTAACTGTAGCTTCTTTATATTGCCCATAGAAGATCTGTATCTCTAACTTCTGATTCTCAATACTCTTGTCTAGCTTATACCTTTCCATTGTATGATCTTTTCTCTCAAGTGATTTAAAATTTTCCAAATAAAAGATCTATCTCTGATACCAATTGTTAGAATAATAGAATGGTGTGTATTGAGAGGGGAGGGGTGAATCAGTACCCTTAAAGTTTTTTTTCACTTAACCTTAATCCTTTTAGTAATCAATACATTGTGTTATCAACCATATGTGATATTATATCTTTGTGTATGTAATATCAATTCATAAACTTAATTTGCGTGTAAACATTCATAGAAATATTCATGAAATGTATTGACACATGACATAGGATTTGGTAACGTAGAAAACCCCTGTTAGAAGGTAAAAACTATAGTGGGGATGAAACCCACAAAATTTCACTATCTACAGAATGGAAGGGGTCGGTTAAGGCTTACAATTTTGATCACTTCTGATGATCTTACCCTATTAGGAGTAACATGTTTAGACTAGTTAAGGTTTTCTATGTTAAGAGCTTTAGCAACACCGTTTAGTGTGTACTCGGTTAAGAGTTTTACAAAAGGATTGTTAAATCCACCTTCTCAAAGGATTTCTTCTATTTTCTACACTTGTTAGAATGTAGTCAAAAATAATTATTGACTTGAGTATATGCAATCTAGAATTGCTGAGTACAGATCCATTAAAGTTTACAATATGATGTATCACCTATAGTGACTGATTAATACCTTTGTTATGCTTGGTAGCCTTGGATCTTGTTCTTTATAACTGATTTCATCTTTTGCTTTCCCTCTGTATAAAACTCTGTATCTGATCCATAGATGTCTCTGCAGCTACAATCATCATCACAAAATCTTGTTCTGATTGATTAAACATGTATTTATACAATGAATTTGACCTAAATAAGTTTCACGCTTTACAATGATAACTCTATGATCAAAGGTTTACAACTTGACCCTGATCTCCTAGTTTGCATGTTTTCAATCAGTTAGACTAAATAAAATAATTACAATTACTTTACTTGTCCCTCAAGAAATGGATTTAAGGCTAAGCTTTAAGCTAAATATAAAACTTAAGTGTTTTGTTTGACATGTAAGTCAGATCCACATTTCTCAGATTAAAATTGTCTCTCGGTAGACTAGTGCTCGGGTTTCTCTTTAGTCTACCTGTTGGGTTGCTTTGTAGACTTTCCTCTTAGGTTTCTCTGTAGACTATCTGTCAGTTTTCTCTATCGGGTTCCTCTATAAACTTTTTTCGGGTTTCTCATTGAATTGTGTTGTCAGTTTACATAGTGATCTGTCTTTCAGGTTCCTTTGTTAACTGTTGTGTCGGGTTGCACTATAAACCTGTCTTTCGGTGATCATGTATCGACGGTTCAAAAATTGTTTCCCTTGTATACTAATGGAAAAATATGGTCATCACATACATGATATCTGGTCTGGTATCCATCAAGTACAATAATCCTCCAATCATTAATCTATATTTAATTGCATCTTCTTTCACTTAATTATCCTCCTTAGTTAACTTACAACTGGTAATGATGGGAGTATATACATGTTTTTAATCTTCTAAGCCAAAATTTTTTAGTAATTCCTTCACATACTTGGATTGAGAAATGAAAATACCATTGTCATTCTGATTTACTTGAAATCTAAGAAAGAAATTCATTTCACTAATCATGGGCATTTCATATTCCTGATGTATTTCTTCAGCAAACTTCTTTCATAGATCACATTTGCCTCCAAAGATGATATCATCAACATACACAACAACAATCAAAATTGTGTTTGAAATTATTTTGAAGTATAGATTATTGTCGGTCCAACCTTTCTTGAATCCTTGACTGGTTAGATATTTATCTAGTTTTCCATACGATGCCCTAGGTACCTACTTCAATCCATACAATGCCTTTTTCAACCTGAAAACTACATCTGGACATGACTCTAATCTGAATCCTTCTAGTTTCTCAATGCACACTTCTTCCTTCAGCTCTCCATTTAAGAATGTAGATGATGACATGTAACTGATTGAATATTTGAAGATGTTAAGTTGATCACCAAAATGCAGAAAGATAATGCAAGACATTAAATCAATTAATGGATTGTATTGTCATAGATGTCAACTTGATATAATCTAATCGGTTATAATAAAAGTGTCAAAGACCTCAGAGAATCAGAGAGAAAAAAGTATTCTTTCAGTAATGTATAAAAGAAAAGCACTCACTATGTGACTTCAAACACCGACGGCTAGTGGAACCCGACAGACAAAGACCACCAAAAGTCAAGTCATAGTGATGCCCGAGAAAGAACACCGATGAGCATTATCGACAAGCAGAATCACAAGCATAACTGATGGCCAGAATCATAGTGTAAACTGACAGAGAAGCCCGAGGAGAACTAGAGTGTTGACCAAAGCTATCAAAGAGTCAAAACACCAAAATTAAATTGAGTTCAGAAATGACAAAATATCTAGCTGGCAGAGTTAAATATGGACTTAAATAGTAGTTATCTTTGTTTTCATTGACAAGATAAAGCCAAAGATAAGTAAAGGATTTAAAGTTGTTTTATCCAGTTGGCAAGAAGATCTCTGCGAGATAAAATAATATTTTTTCTTTAAATCTGATTGGATAAAATTGTAGATCATGCCAAGATCAAGAAAATCAAGAACCTAACAATGGTGATATCATGTCTATAAAGAGATAAATTAATTCATTAAGAATTGAGGGGATTGAATAAAAATGAGGATGCTAAAGAGAAATTGATGAAGAGAAACTGATGAAGAGCAACTTCATACAGTCCTGATCAATCAAGCTGAGGAAAGAGCTAAAGTTTTCTATAGACACCGAGCAATAGTGCATAGCATCATCGAGAAGAACAAAAGTGGAGAAAAGCCATTAAAAGTGACATATTGATCAGATTAGTTTTATGAGCTTACAATAGATCTGAAAATATTCAAGTATAAGTTGTATATGTGAATAGATCATACTGTTTCAATTTAACCATTGATTCAAAAATTTTCTTAACTAAGAAGGATTTAAAGATCCGTTCTATATTGAGATACATCCCAAGGAGTATCAAAAATTTTGATCATGAAGATAGCATGAGATGCCAAATATCTATTGACAGGCCAAGAGAGTGTTTGATCAAGGAAGGTAGCATAGAGATGTATGATATCAAGTGATAGAATAAACTTTTAAATCCTCTAACAAGGTCACACCTAACAGTGTGTTTGTAACCTTTAACAGGGTTGGTTCTTCACCAAACTCACTTCAGAAGAGTGAAAATTTTGGGTTATTGGTCCCAAGTGGTTTTTCCCCAAACAAGGTTTCCACATTAAAAATTCATGTGTCAATGTGTTTATGAGTCATTACTTTAGTGTTTTGCATTACACATAGCTAATTTGGATTGATTGGTACACTCTAATTAATTTACTATTTTTTGGTAAATTAACAGACTATTATTCGGTAAACATACAAAATAAGGTTTAACAAAGCATTTCGAGCAGTAGTAATTTGATAAGTATATTTGAAGGCATTCATCTTATAGGACTAAAGATAACTAGAGGCTTAATATTGTGGTACTAAATTTTTGGGTTGATTAATTAGAATATTTTTTAGGCCAATGATTCACCCCCCCTCTCAGTTATTACTAACAATTGGTATCAGATCTTGTGTGCTTAGAAAGGGAGTTTAACAGCTCAAGCAAAATATCACAAGATGAACAGATGAGATGTGCCCAGGTTGAAAAAAGATAACTTTGATTCATGGAAAAGCAGAATAAGACTTCACCTATCAGGTATTGGAAATGATGTTACTCAATACCTTGATAGTGAATATGTGTTGCCTACAGGACCTCACACTCTTGAGAAATTAAGAGTAGAGCATGAGCGTAATTGCATGATGGTAGAACTTGCATCATCACTCTCTAATGATGAGTTTGAAGATGTCAAAACCTGAACCTCCGCAAAGAAAATGTGGGATACATTGAAGCTTGTACATGGAGGGATGCCAATGTACTAAGAGCCAAGGCAGAAAGCCTAAGAGGGGGGTTTGATGACCTAAAGATGAAAGAAGGAGAAAATATCACTCAATATAGCTATAGAATCAAAGAGGTAGTTAATGCTATCTGAGGAGTTGGAGGTGTACTTGAAGAGGAGACAGTGGTAAGTAAAATCTTAAGAACCTTACTGCATGTATATGCTATTAGAGTTTCTTATATTCAATAAATGAAAGCGGTTGCAAACAATACATTTACTCTAGATAGTCTGATTGGTAAACTGATTTCATATGAGATTAATAAATTTGATAATAGTGTCTTACCATCTATAGAATCTGCATTCAAATCTTCTTTAAAGATCAGTACTTCAAGTCATAGACATGATATTAGAAATGATAGTGAAAGTGATAATGAGGATCAAGGACTTGATGAGATTGAAGCACTAATGGCAAGAAGATTGCAGAGAGGCAAAGGTAGATACAAAGGTAAATTACCACTTGTATGTTTTAATTGCAAAGAGGTTGGACACTTTGTTGTAAGATGTCCAAACATAATAAAATATGACAGAGGTAATGACAGATCATATGAGAAGAAGTTTGATAGAGGTGATAACAGAGATTACCAAAGAAACCAACAATCTGACAAAAGAGATACCTGAGACTACAAGGACAAAGGGAAGAAATCTTGTTACCTAGCTAAGAACAGAGATGATGACACTAACACCAAATCAGAAGAACACATTGAGATGGTATTTGTAGCCATGAATGATGAATCAGACGAAGAAGAAGAAAGGTATGTAGAAACTGAACTCATATCTAAACTTAGTAAGAATGATGTCTGGATCATAGATAGTGGCTGCACTCACCATATGACCAGTGATAAACAAAATTTTGAGACTTTTGAATACTAAAATGGTGGTTCAGTGAGAATGAGAAAGGATACACCTTGTCCAATTGAAGGTAAAGGAACTATAATGTTGAATAACCTGATCAAATGTAAAAATGCTTACTGGGTAAAAGGACTGAATTATAATCTCTTAAGTGTTTCACAGCTGAATAATATAGGTCACCGAGTGGCATTTGAAAATAAGAAGGAAAATATCTTCAATGAATCAGGAAGGTTGATTGGAACCGGTGAGAAGACAAAAGGTAACTTTTTCTATCTTGATGACACTAACACCACTTGTTTAATGGCTAGAAACGAAGACATATGGTTGTGGCACAAAAGATTGTTTCATGTGAATTTTGACAACATGATAAAGATAAGCAACAAAAGGAATGTCAGAGGCTTACCGAGCATGACTAAGCCCGAGTATATCATGTTCAAGAATTGTCAAAAAGGTAAGATGGAAAAGTCTAGTTTCAAGAGAAAAACCCATACATCTAATGCAATTCTAGAATTAGTCCATACAAATCTATGTGGACCCATGAGGACAAAGAGTTACTATGGAGATAGGTATTTTATTCTCTTTGTTGATGATTATTCTAGAATTATGACAGTCATGTTATTAAAAGATAAATCAGAAGCATTCAAGATGTTTAAATGGTATAAGGCTATGGTAGAAAAAAAAAGTGAAAAGAAATTGAAATGCTTAAGGTCAGATAGAGGAGGGGATAATTTACTTCAGATGAATTCACTAACTATTGCAATGAGCATGGAATTAAAAGACAGGTTTCTGCACCGAGAACACCACAGCAAAATGGAATTGTTGAAATGAGAAACAAATCAATTGTTGACTATGTAAGAACATTAATAATTGAGAAGAGAATCACTCAAAATTTCTGGAGGGAAGCTATCAGTACTGATGTCTACACATTAAACATAGTACAATTGAAGAAGGACACAAAGAAGACACCCTATGAGATTTGGTATGGTCATACACCCAATGTAAGCTACTTCAGAATCTTTGGTAGTCAATGTTATATTTTGAAGGATGATAAAAATGGAAAAAATTGACTCCAAAAGTGATGAAGGTATATTTCTAGGGTACTCAACCAAGAGCAAGGCTTATAAATGTATTAACACGTCATCTAACAAAATCATAGAAAGTGCAAATGTGAAAATAGATGAATTTGCAAAAAAGAATGTTCAGAAAGGGAAAAAAGAACCAGAGGACTACAACAGGTTTTTTTATATAGAACCTGACACTCTACCTGAGAAACAGTGTATCTCTCCCGAGAAACAAAAAATGCACCCGAGCATCAGGCTGCAATTACCAAAAATTGGGAAAATCCTCAAGATGATGTTCCAAACAATGGAGATAAGAACAAAGCTCAAGAAGATGATAAAAATGATGAACAAAGGGCTGAACCAAAACTTGCCAAGTATGTCAGAAGACATCATCCACATAATCAAATCATAGGAGATAAGAAGGCTAGAATGAGAACAAGAAGTAAGTCACTGAACACTAGATGTTTACTTTGTAATTTTGATCCTAATTCTGTTAACACTGCACTTGAGAATGAAGAATGGGTCAGTGCTATGAATAAAGAAATATAATAGATTGAGAAGAAAAATACATGGACACTAGTATCGAGACCAGATGACAAGAATTTCATTGGTAACAAATGGATATTCATAAACAATCTGAATGAGAATGGAGAAGTCACAAGAAACAAAGGAGGGTTAGTATGCAAGGGATATGCACAAGAAGAAGGTATTGATTATGGAGAAACCTTTGCACCCATTTCTAGAATAGAAGGAGTTAGAGTCTTACTTGCTTATGTTACATTCAAAGGATTCAAGGTATACCAGATGGATGTCAAATCTTCATTCCTAAATGGAATACTAGAAGAAGAGTTATACATTGAACAACTAGAAGGGTTTGTTGATCCAGACAAGAGAAACATGGTATGTAGACTACATAAAGCCTTGTATGGATTAAAACACGCACCTAGAGTCTGGTATGAAAGACTTCACTCCTATCTCATTAGCATAAAATTTGTTAGAACAAGTGAAAATATAAATTTGTACTTAAAAGAAGATATCGATCATAATGTTTTGATTGCTGAAATTTTTGTTGATGATATCATTTTTGGGGGAAATGAATTGTTATGCAAATCCTTTGCTAATGAAATGAGCAAGGAATTTGAAATGTCTATATTTGGGGAGATCAAATTCTTTCTTGGTCTACAGATTCTTCAACAAGATGCAAGCATATATATCACTCAGTCCAAATACATCAAGGAAGTGTTGAAGATATTCAAGATGGAAGATTCCAAACCAGTTGGAACACCTATGGCTACCAAATGTAAGCTGGAAAAAGAAGACAAATCAAATGAGGTAAATCAAACCTTGTATAGATCAATGATTGGAAAACTAATGTATGATGTTCATACTAGACTAGATATAGCACATGTAGTTGGAATAGTTGCAATATTCTCTACTAATCCAAAAGAATCACATATGACTGTTGTCAAGAGAATTCTGAGATATCTGAAAAACACCAAGGACTATGACTTATGGTATAAAAGAGAAAGAAAATTTGAGCTACAAGTCTATACAGATGTTGATTGGGCTAGAAACATTGATGACCAAAAGAGCACAACTGGAGGAGCATTCTTCATGGGTGACAGACTTATCACATGGATCAACAAGAAGCAAGGATGCATCTCTTAGTCTACTGCAGAAGCAGAGTATGTGGCTGCTGCTACAAATTGCTCCAATATTTCATGGATCAAACAATTGCTGGAAGGTATGAATATGAAGATTCTTGAACGAGTAATTATCTATTGTGATAACACCAGTGCAATTAACATTTCTAAGAATCCAATCATGCATGCTAAGACAAAGCATATTTCTATCAAGTATCACTATCTGATAGAACAACTACAAGAAAAGGAGGTGATACTAGAATATGTTCAATCAAAAGAACAATTAGCTGATATATTCACCAAGCCATTACCGAAAGATACATTTGAGTACCTGAGACAGAGACTAGGGGTGCAACCCTTGTCTGTCATTCAATAAGATGACTAGGAGGTTGCATCAGCCTACATATAATCAAAAGATCATTGATGTTGATGCAAACACTAAGATGAACAACAAAAGATAAATCTGTATATAGTAAAGTACAACTATGCACCAAATACCAGAGACGTTGTATTATTGATGGATAGGGAAATTCAAGGAATATATTATATAAAGGGATGGAACATGATATAGATGATTTTTGTTTTGCATTGTTTTCAAAGGGAGAGATTATTTCATTATCATCAGGGAGAGATTTGAGAGAGATTATCTCATTAATCAGAAAAGATTATATCATTATCCATGAAGTGAAGTTCTTGAGAATCAGAAGGAAGAGTTAATCAATATTCAAAGGGAGAGAGTTCATACATGAGAGAGATTGTTGTCAAAAGAAAAAGAGATTATCAAGAAGAGGAATAGTCAAGGCAGAGCACATATCAGAATAGAGACAGAAGATGCTACATATATCCAGTGAAGAGATTGAAGATTGAAGACAATCATTCTGCAAGAAACAAATCTAAGCTATTTGAGCTTACCGAAAGTCAAACATTTATAATAGCTACAATAGGAAATCTTGGTGAAACTATTATATTTCATATTGTATTAGTAATAGTATAGTATGATAATGTAGTGTGTTGCCATCAATGCCAAAGGGAGATATTGATAAAACGTAATTGATTGAATGTTTGAAGATGTTAAGTTGATCACTGAAATGCAGAAAGATAATGCAAGACATTAAATCAGTTAATGGATTGTGTGTGCTAAAAATGTGTCACACTTCTATGAAATCTATTCTATATGATAACAATGCAAGAAAGGAAATTAATCTATATGATAACAATGCATGATTATTCTATGGAAGGAAATAAAAATGCAAGATTAATCTATGAAAGGAAATATGCAAGCTTAATCTATGGAAGAAAAAATGAATTTAATCTAATATGAATATAATCTACATGAATAACCATGGATGAAAGAAGAAGAAGACAAGAAGAGAGAAGTTGCAATATCCAAGTCAAAGTTTTCAAATTCTCTTCCAAAATTGTTCTCCAAACTTGCAGCATAACAAGGCATAAAAATTCTATATCTCTGATTTGATCCCTTCTGATTCCTAAAATGAGAAGGAGAGGGCTCCTTATAAAGGAAAGTGTGGAGAGATAATACATCCTCAAGAGCAATGTGGGATAAATCCCTAAAAAGGCAAGTAAGAGGGAAAAGGCCACCACTTAGGAATATGTGTGGAGAAAAAGGAGTTTTATTTATTTATTTATTTGATTTATTTCCTTTTTCTCATCAAAAAGAGAGCTTTAAGTGGGGATTTTATTTAATTAAAGAAGGATTTTCTTTCAATTAAATTAAATTATTTTATTTAATTAAAATAGAGATTTTTAATTAAATAAGATAATATTATTTAATTAAAAGAGAGATTTTAATTAAATAAGATAAGATCATTTAATTAAAAGATTTATTTTAATTAAATAAGATTATTAATATAATGATCAAACCTTAGGAAATAATGAAATAATTGAATTAATTACGATTTGATCAAGGAAATTGATTTGAATTGAAAATGTTGCAAAGTATTGATTCAGGAATTTGATAAATTGATAAATGGGGCCCATAGTCTAGACGACCATTTTAGAGTGCATAAATTTGCCCCTCTTTGACTAATGTGTGATATTTATGGGAACACATGTAGTCAAAGAATGCAGTCGAAGTGTGAGATCGATTTGGGATCACAAAACAGCACAGACATCAACACTGTTGTAAATAAGTAATTGACATCAGAACAAAGATAAGATGATTGCAAAAAAGACAAGGTCAACACTGTTGTAAATAAGTAATTGAGATTTCAGAGATAAGAATCTCAAGCAAGGTTTCCTTAAGCGAAACAAATGATAGGATTGATAAAGTTGAATCAAAGATTGAAGTTTGATAGGTACTGCCCCCTCGTGATCGAAATTGAAATGAGATAGAGGAGAAACAACAAATTGATAAATTTGATCAAATCGAACTAAAGATAAGGTTCTTG
>MU227302.1:3620467-3631957 GCA_018584345.1 Thuja plicata
TCTTGAGGATGTGCAAGGTTGTTAGCAATAAGTGTTTTCAAGATATCCTCATACGAATCACCAAGTCTTGCAAATTAACGTCTCTCTTTCTTAGGTCTATCTTGGTATCTTGGCTTGTTCTCTTGTTAATTAGATGCACTAAGTTTCATGGCTTGAAAAACACTAGAAAAGTGGAGAACCACTTGATCTTTGGGTTGAGAGGAGTCCACAACCCCATAATTAACCACTTGTTTGTTCCTATTCTAATGTGAGTTCTTCCCTTTATCCTTGTTAGAGTTGTTATTTTGACCATTGTTGTTGTTGTTTCCATGTTTGGGCAAAAGTCCTTATTCTTTTAAAACATCTTCAATCCTACATGCGGTTTCAACCATGGTGTCAAAGGAATAAAAACCATCTTCCTAACTTCATACTGCATTTTGGGAACCAAGTTGCTAACAAGGATATCAATCTTTTCATTTTTAGGAATGGTTCTAGAGTAGTGAGAGCATTGTCGTCTCCACCTTTGCAAGAAAGTGACAAAGGATTCCCCTTGATTTTTCTTTAAATTGCATAATTCCAACATGGTGATTGATCTTGAAATATTGTATGCAAAGAGTTGAAATAATCTGTGAACAAGCTCTTTGAAAGTCTTAACAGGGGGAGTTATGTTGGTGAACCATTCCATCGCTTGACCCTTAAGACTCCTTGGGAACAATCTCATGAGGTATGAGTCATCTTGATGGAACTCAAAAATTTTGGTATAAAACTAGCGCACATGATCATGTGGATCTCCATTCCCATCATATTTGCCAGATTGAGGGATCTCAACCTTTCTAGGGAACTCTTTCATGTTAGTACTTTTGTCAAAATGATTAGGAAAAATTGAATCCAGTGAGAATGAATACTTGGGTGCTAACATTTTCTCCATCATGTTCTTCAGTTGTTTGATTTCCTCTTCTTGAGATGGGCCTTTCTTATTAATCTTCTTATCCACATCAAAGTTGTAGGGGACTCTAGCACCCTTGTTGATTAAACTCTCTAGGAACTTGTCTTTGTTTAGCTCTAAATATTTCTCCACATATTGCTGGAAAAATGGTTCTTGTTGCATTTTCATGAAGTCTTGGGAGGAAAGGTCAAAACTTGAACAACTACCCCCATATTGTGAACCATGATGAGCATGGTGTGATGGTTTTCTTGAGTTCCTAGCAGGTGTTTGTCTCCTATAATGATCATTTCTTGAGGCCCTTCTTCCTCTAGGGCTAGGAGATAGTGAAGGTGTTCTTAAACATCTCCCACTTCATGGAGTCTTAGGGGGAGTGGATGGAGGAGAGTTGTTTCCACCACTAACACGCATGTTGTTGAATTGATCATTGAGTTGTTGAGCCAAGAGCCTATCTTTCTCTTCTTGGAAGGCTTTCTTTTCCATTTCCACCAAAGTTTGTCTTTCCAATTCTAGGAATCTAAATTTCTCTTCCTTTTCAACTTGTTCATCTAGGAAGGCTTTCTTTTCATGCTCAATTCTCTTGAGTCTTTCACTCGTGTATCTTGAAGGAATTTTGGGTGGTTAACTTGGTCCTGACTGTCTGAACAAGTCATTGGTATATGTTGTGTTCACCCGTGTATCATAAGGCTCATCATTTTGGTTGTCATGATGCAATTGTGCTTCTTGATAGGCTCGTCGCTTATCACTTTCAGCCCTTTGTTGTGCATCCATATATCTAGTTGAGATAAGGGGTGAGACTAATCGATGTCCATGAGAGGAATGACCAACTAGAATGGAATCTCTATGTTTCTCAAATATATCATCAAGGCGACTATCCATATCCTCCCTATCTCGTCGATTCAATGTGTAACTCATATCCATATCCAAATGAGATGATGCTAAGGGGGTACTCAACTCACTAAGGTGACTCTTGGAGTCAAACCAAACTTCAGAATTGTTCCTAGGTGAATGATCAAATATGGGAACTTTTCCCTTACATTTTTGGCGAGTTTGAACTAAGGGTAATTGGTTAAAAACAACTTGAGGTTGCTTTCCTTGATTTACTTGATATCTTGTTGTAACTGGAATGAAAGAAAAGGTACTAGGTTATAGGATGACCCTAGGAAATGTTGGTACCAAACTAGGCTAGTAAAAGCACTCACTTGTCCAAAAGAGAGGTGATAAGATAGAATTTAGCAAGAGGTATAAATCAACACTGCCACAGAGGTGCCCAATAAATGGGTGAATACCCTAACACATATGGATCAGGAGGATGATTTACCCAAGTTATATTGATTAAATTTGAATTTTGTATGGAAGTGAATTGACAAGAGATTACTAAGACTCTCCAAGTGTGTTATCAAGGATCTAAAGGTTTATCTTCTCAACAAGGACAGTTTCTAGCTCACCAACTCCAAGCAAGGTCACTTGTGAAACCAAAGATTACTATTTCAAGAGGTCAAAACACAAGAATCCAAAGTGTAAACAAGCTTCTAACAGTGGGGTAAGTGACCTAATCTAATCTGGATCAACCCAGGAAGACTGAAAATGACAGGATAGCAAAAATGAGCAAGTTGATAGTTTGACACTTAAGAATGCAGATTTGTTGATCGTTTTGGTGTTTGTCTTAATGTTTGGGTGTATGTTTTGATCTTTCACTCATGCAAGACACATCAAGCAAATTTTTTGTTGTAAAATAAATAGTCACATCACAACCTAGGTAAGCTGGGACAATATCTGTTGAATTCCCACTTGAAGCAAAGTTCAACCACGCTTACTCATAGCGAACAACTTAGAATCTTGGAGGCACGGGCTCCTCCTTACATGTGCACTCACTTCTTAGGCACACCAAGCTTTGAATCTCAAGAGAATTTCTTTGCAAAGGACTGTTGTCTCTACTAAGAGCCATGAAAATGTGGGATGTCTTAGTCAGTCTCTAACCTTTCGTGCTAATAGATAGAGGGTTGTTGGTCACTAAAACAAAGTTTGTAGTCAAGGCATCTGTTTAGGTGGTTGTGATCAAGTCATTTTCCCAATTAAAGGGGCTCTCCCAATCCTTTCAAAGCAAGGTTTTCACCTTAACAATGTAGGGACTTTAATGCACCACTATGGTACTAGAGGATATTTTGGTTACCACAACAAATTCACACCTGTCCTCTGTGAGTCTAATCATAATGGCATTTTTTATATATCGATTCGGGAGGGCTTGGCTTTAGCCTGTTACCGGTTGGGCAATCCACTCTCACTAGCTCTATTAAAGCACTTAAGAGGTAGCCAAGCTAAAAGAATTATATGAGTTTCTCTTACACCCAAGATCCACAAAGGTGAGGGGAGAGGATACGTTCATATAATTCTTAGGATTACAATCTAAATGACACTTCAAACACATAAGAAAATGACAATAATTTTTTTGGATTTTTGATCATCCCAAAAGGGTCAGAGAATAGTTACCTGACATTATTGGCATTCCTAAAAATACCAAATAGAAGTTCATTTTACAAGTCTTGCATGTGGGTTCCTATTTTACTAAAACAAAATAAAATGCAAGCACAATGTTTAGCACACTATCGATCAAGGCAACCTGTAAGATGATTCATTAGTAGTCTTTGTTTGAGTCTTCTTTTTCAACATCCTGTAAACCACTGTTAGGTTGTAATCAAAGATAAGCATCAAGAATAACAAACCCAAAGATTGGTCAGTGTTAGAAAACTCATAAAATCATAAATCTGATAGCATATTTAGAAAGTAGATAAAAAAACCACGCACTTTCAAAAAACATTGCACTAAAAAATGTTACCGTATGAGCCCGTACAAGGCTTTGGAAGCTGCAAAACAGAGGATTAGACAGGTACAGTGATGAAAACCTACAATTTCTGATAAATCTATGACTAATATCTAGAAATTAAGAACAACCCAGAAATCTTCAGACAATTCTACCCAAAATAAAAAAAAATTGCACTCAAATTGGACCTAAAATGAGCAAGATATGATCGTTTGAAGTTAGACTGCAATTTCAAAAACTCCAATAGTGAAGGCAAAGACTTTTCAAACCCTGATGATGTCAGTAGACTGCGGCATTAAAATTGACGGGCTGGGGGCCGTCATAGAAGGCCCAAATTTTGACGGTCGTATGGCTGTCAAATTTAACATAGTAAAAAAATTTGATTTTTCATTTTTCATTTTTTTTAAAATCTACCTCGGGCTGTGTGTAGAGATGATCCAAAATCTGCCTCGATTTCTATGAAACCCTGCTTGGGCAAAAATATTTGCCACAAATTTCACTTTTGTCAAATATGGGCAAGTTTATAGTCATTTTCAACCGAAACGACGATTTGGACGCAATGGTGGGGTCAGATTTGGCTCAAAATGAGAGCTTTAAAGACACTGAGAGAATAATAGACAGAAGATAAAAGAAATTTTTGAATGTGATGACAGAAATAGATGTTCTACCCCACAATGGGTGCCAAAAATGTGTACTAAAAATGTGTCACACTTCTATGAATTATATCCAAGATCACTCAAGAATGAGGTCTCAAATGGTGACTCATAGCTCTCTATTCATGGAGTGCAAGGGTTTGTGATGGAGGCCCTCAGATTGACCTAGTTTGTGCCCCTGCAAGTACACCATAAAATGAGAGATTCAAAGAGGAAAAGCAAGAATTCTAGTCTCCATGATCATCAAGTATGCATGCAAATGAAAGCTATTCTATATGATAACAATGCAAGAAAGGAAATTAATATATATGATAACAATACATGATTATTCTATGAAAGGAAATACAAATGCAAGATTAATCTATGAAAGGAAATATGCAAGCTTAATCTATGGAAGAAAAAATGAATTTAATCTAATATGAATCTAATCTACATGAATAGCCATGAATGCAAGAACAAGAAGACAAGAAGAGAGAAGTTGCAATATCCAAGCCAAAGTGCTCAAATTCTACTCCAAAATTGCTCTCCAAACCTGCAGCATAACAATACATAAAAATTCTATATCTCTGATTTGATCCCTTCTCATTCCTAAAATGAGAAGGAGAGGGCTCCTTATAAAGGAAAGTGTGGAGAGAAAATGCATCCTCAAGAGAAATGTGGGATAAATCCCTAAAAAGGCAAGTAAGAGGAAAAAGCCCACCAGTTAGGAATATGTGTGGAGAAAAAGGAGTTTTATTTATTTATTTATTTGATTTATTTCCTTTTTCTCATAAAAAAGAGAGCTTTAAGTGGGGATTTTATTTAATTAAAGAAGGATTTTCTTTCAATTAAATAAGATTATTTTATCTTATTAAAATAGAGATTTTTAATTAAATAAGATAATATTATTTAATTAAAAGAGAGATTTTAATTAAATAAGATAAGATCATTTAATTAAAAGATTTATTTTAATTAAATAAGATTATTTTATTTAATTAAAAGGGATGTTTTCTTTTAATTAAATAAGATTATTGATGAAATGATCAAACTTTAGGAAATAATGAAATAATTGAATTAATTACGATTTGATCAAGGAAATTGATTTGAATTGAAAATGTTGCAAAGCATTGATTCAAAAATTTGATAAATTGATAAATGGGGCCCATAGTCTAGGTGACCATTTTAGGGTGCATACAGATTGTATTGTCATCGATGTCAACTTGATATAATCTAATCGGTTATAATAAAAGTGTCAAAGACTTCATAGAATCAGAGAGAAAAAGGTTATGCTTTTAGTAATGTATAAAAGACAAGCATTCACTATGTGACTTCAAACACTGATGGCTAGTGGAACCCAATGGACAGCGATCACCAAAATTCAAGTCACGGTGATGCCCAAGAAAGAACACCGATGAGAAGAATCACAAGCATAACTGACAGCCAAGATCATAGTGTAAACCAACAGAGAAGCCCGAGGAGAACTAGACTGTTGACCGAAGCTATCAAAGAGTCAAAACACCAAAATTAACTTGAGTTAGAAATGACAAAATATCTAGCTGGCAGAGCTAAATATGGACTTAACTGGTAGTTATCATTATTTTCATCGAAAAGATAAAGCCAGAGATAAGTAAAGGATTTAAAGTTGTTTTTTTCCAGTTGGCAAGAAGATCTCTGCAAGATAAAATAAGATTTTTTATTTAAATCTGATTGGCTAAAATTGCGGATCACGCCAAGATCAAGAAAATCAAGAATCTAACAATGGTGATATCTTGTCTATAAAGAGACAACTTAATTCATTATGAATTGAGGGGATTGAATAAAAATGAGGATGCTAAAGAGAAACTGATGAAGAGAAAATTCATACAGTCCTAATCAATCAAGCTAAGCAAAGAGCTAAATGTTTCTGCAGACACTGAGAAACAGAGCATAACATCACCGAGCAGAACAAAAGTGGAGCAAAGGTATTAAAAGAGATATATTGATCAGATTAGTTTTATGAGCTTACAATAGATCTAAAAATCTGCAAGTATAATTTGTATATGTGAATAGATCATGCTGTTTCAGTTTAACCTTTGATTCAGAAAGTCTCTTAAAAGAGCAGAATTTAAAGATCATTTCTATATTGAGATACATCCCAAGGAGTATCAAAAAGTTTGATCATGAAGATATCATGAGATGCCAGATACCTATTGACAGTCCAAGAGAGTGTTTGATCAAGGAAGGTAGAATAGAGATGCCTGATATCAAGTGACAGACTAAACTTTTAAATCCTCTAACAAGGTCACACCTAACATTACGTTTGTAACATTTAATAGGGTTGGCTCTTCACCTAGCTCACTTCAGAAGAGTAAAATTTTGGGTTACTGGTCCCAAGTGGTTTTTTCCCTAACAAGGTTTCCATGTTAAAAATCCATGTGTCAATGTGTTTATGAGTCATTACTTTAGTGTTTTGTATTACACATAGCTAATTTGGATTGATCGGTACACTCTAAGTAATTTATTATTTTCGGTAAATTAATAGACTGCTATTCGGTAAACATACAGAATAAGGTTTAACAAAGCATTCCGAGCAGTAGTAATTTGATAAGTATATTTGAAGGCATTCATCTTATAGTACTAAAGATAACTAGAGGCTTAATATTGTGGTACTAAGTTTTTGGTTTGATTAATTGGAATATTTTTGAGGCCACTGATTCAGCCCCCCCTCTCATTTATTACTAACAATAGATTTGACATTCATCTGAAAAACCCTAAACCTTTTGAATGCTTCAAATGCCAAGAACATCCTAATAGCATCCATCCAAGAAAAAGTGGCATAAGTCTCTTCAAAGTCAATGCCTTCAATTTGTGAGTAACCTTTGCATACCAATCTCGCCTTATTCCTCACAAATTTTCTATTCTCATCTAGCTTATTTTGGTAAACCCTTTTTGTGTCTATCAGTCTGGGAACCAATACCTAGGTTTGATTTTTCTCTATCTGATTGAGTTCTTCCTTCATTGCATTAATCCAACTCCGGTCACTACAAGCTTCTGTTACAAACTTAGGTCTAATTTTTCTCTATGTGACTGAGTTCTTCCTTCATTGCATTAATCTAACTCTGATCACTACAAGCTTATGTTACAAAGTTGGGTTCATTCTCCAACTGTAAACATAACAAAGAATGATATTGAGATGCTTTACTTCTGGTAACAACTCCTATGTTCTTATCTCCAATGATACGATTCTATGAATGATTCTTCTGTATGTACCTTGGTTTCTTAGTTATAGATGTCAGTGTTGGTTGAGTATCTTCTTCTTCTTTCTTTTCTTCTTTTTGTTTATCCTTGTATCAGATTCATACTCAATGTGTGACTTAGGGACCTTCTAAAATTCTTCATCAACCCTCACATTCACACTTTCCACAATTTTTTTCAATCTCTTGTTGTAGCACTGATATTCTTTTCTTCTTGTAGAATAGCCCAAAAATATTCCTTCATCCACTTTGCTTTCAAATTTTTCAAGATTTTCTTCATCTTTCTAAATGTAGCACTTGCTTCCAAATATTTTGAAGTACTTAACTGTAGGTTCTCTCCCATGCCATAATTTATACAATGTCTTTCCATATTTCCTCTGATACAAAACTTTGTTAAGTGTATACACAACAATATATATTTCTTCTCTCCAATAGATTTCCAGTAGGCTTGCCTCATTTAACATAGTTCTTTATGCTTCTTGAATTGTCTAATTCATTCTTTCCACAACACTATCCTACTGGGGTGTTCTTTCTGTTGAAAACTATCTCTTAATACCATGTTTTTCATAGAAAAATTCAAAAGCATTAGATGTAAACTCTCCTCCTTTGTCAGATCTAAAAAACTTAATCTTTCTACCACACTCAATCTCAACTATAGCCTTAAATATCTTGAACTTCTCAAATGCCTCATATTTTTCTCTAAGAAAAGAAACCATTGTCATCCTTGAATAGGGGTGAACGCACAATAGTGGGTTACACTTTTTTGTCTGAATGGACACTGAACTCTACATTTTGAAAATAACTTTTAGATTCAGATGCATATTGTTGTTAAACCGTTTGAAATCAGAAGATGAAGTGAATTAGAGTCTTTTAGGATTTTCTGTCTAGATTCTAAAAATATTTTTTTGAATATTTTTTGAATTGATTTGAATTTTTTTTTCTTTCTCCCACAAAAACTTGTATGATGTTGAAAACGTCATTTTTCAAAGAGTTACATTGTTTTCATAGAGCATAACTTTTTTTCTAAAATAGATATCAATGTGATTCTTTTGAATTTAGTTTTGTAACATCCATACAGGGGGAATGTAGTTGGTTTGACTACATTATTATAATTATTTTAGGGTATGTGCAAGATCATGGTATGCCAAAAAGTTGCAATTTGAAAAAGAAGTCCTGATTGATAGACTAATTGAAAAATAGCTATAACTTTGAAATGGTATAACATTTTTTAAATCTGAAACATGTGTCACACTCTATGCTTCCCCTACTACAAGAAAAAAAAAAGAAAAAAAATCAATTTGATGAAGCTTAGACTAAGTTAAGATGGTAAGACACAAGAGTTTTTATATTCTATAAAAGTTGTAGAAGAAAAATCATAATTAATTATTTACTAGGAAACAAATTACAAAAAAATATGCTTCACATCCGGACATGATTCTACTACTTATATATAGAATCTTGTAAAGAAATATTATCATTTAATTGTGTTTAAGGTGGTTAGACATACACCAACATCTTCTTTTTTTAGTCCTGATTGATAAACTGGTAGAAAAATAGCTATAACTTTCAAATGGTATAACATTTTTGAAATATGAAACATGAGTCACATTCTATGTTTTTTCTACTATAATAAAAAAAAATGAATTTGATGAAGTTTTGACTAAGTTAAGGTGGTCAGACAGGGGATTCTTATATTCTGGAAAAGCTATAGTAGAAAAATAATTATTAATTATTTACTTGGAAAAGAATTACAAATGCGTCATATCTGAACATGAGTCTACTACTTATATCTAGAATATTGTAAAAAAAAATTATCATTTGGTTGTGTATAAGGTTGTCAGACATACACCTACTTCTTATTTTTTTGCTGAAATTTTCATACTACTGCATTGAAATTTGAAATTTCACCATATAGAATAAAGTAAATTCAATTTTCTACAGATTCTCTTGTTACACATTTTTTATATAATATTGATAACTTATTCAAAAATTTACGTCAACTTTCCTAACCTTGATTTTTAGAATTTTCATTGCCACTTAAGGGCCTAGTTTGGCATACCATGATCTTGCACATACCCTGTATATTTTTTTAACGTTTGAAGTTGACTAAACTGTAATTTTGACATACCTTGACTACATAGCTTATAACTTGTCGTGTATTTATCGAATTTCAAAAAAAAATTGATAGAAAGTAGACTCGAATATGGAGGGTACTATTATTTTTCAAAAAAGGTTCTCTTTTCTACTATTTTTCATTGAATGTCAAACTTAGAGGTTTATATTTGATAAAACTAATGACATGTAACTGATTGAATGTTTGATAATGTTAAGTTGAAAGATAATGCACATTATTAAATCAGTTAATGGACTGTATTGTCATTGATGTCAACTTGATATCATCGGTACGGTCATGTACATAATGCCAAAGACTTCAGAGAACCAAAGGAACCAAAGTTATGCTTTCAGCAATGCATAAAAGTCAAGTATTCACTAAGTGGCAAACAACACCGACGGACAGAGCAAAGAAGAATAGTCATAGTGATACCCAACGATCAGAAGCATAGTGTTGCCCGATGAAGAAAACTACAGAATGTCTGACGAGAAAAGTCAGAAGGTTTCCCGATGAGCAAAATTCCAATGATGACCAATGGATGGAGATCACAAAGCTAACTGGAGTCTCACCGACGGATCAGTCAGTTGTCACCGATGACTAACTGCAGTGATGACCGACAGAACTGAGAGTTCAAAAAATGACAAAATATCTAGCTGGTAGAGCTAAAAAATAAACTTAACTGGTTTCTACTTTATTTTATTCGACCAGAGATAAGTGATTGATTTAAAGATGATTTTTACAGTTGGCAAGAAGATATCTATGAGACAAATCAGGAGTTATACTTTAAATCTAATTGGCTGGATTGTTTATCACGCCAAGAATCAAGAATCAAGAATCAATGAATATTATATCTATATAAGAGACAAGCTTAATTCATTTACGAATGGGATTAGGGGGAGTGAATAAAAAAGAGGATGCCAAAGAGAAACTGATAAAAAACAACTTCATGCAGTGCTGATCAAACAAGCTGAAGGAAGAGCTAAGGAATTCTGCAGACACCGATGAACAGTGAGCACAACATCACAAAGTAGAAAGTATGGACCACAAGGATTAAATTGATACATTGGTCAGAGAGGTAATGAACTTAAATAGATCTGAAAATCTGTAATTCAAGTTGCAATATGAATAGGTCATAGTGTTTCATTTTAACCATTGAAGCATCAAGTCTATTAACCGAGAAGGACTTAACAGTCTTCTATATATTGAGGTACATCTCAAGGAGTGCCAAAAAGGTTGATTCATGAAAGTAGCATTGGACTTTCCCAATACCTATTGATAGTCTACGAAGGCTTATTCAAGGATGGTAGCAATAGATGCCCGATACTAAGTGACAACCTCTATGTATAAAATCCTCTAACAAGGTCACACTTAACAGTGTGTTTGTAACCTTTAATAGGGTTGGCTCCTAACAGGGCTCACTTCAGAAGAGTGAAAAATTGGGGTACCGGTCCCAGTGGTTTTTCCATTAACAGGGTTTCCACGTTAAAATTCATGTGTTATGTGTGTAAGATTTATTTATTTACTGTCTTGCATCTTACATAGCTAACTCTGGATTGATTGGTATACTCTGCTTATTTACTGAGTTTCGGTAAATAGTTATATTGCTTATTGGTAATCAAGAAAGAAAAAATATTGGAAGAGAAAACCGACAGATAGTTAATCATTATTAGTATTTCATGACATGCATCTTGTAGGGACATAATAATCTAAGATTTATTGATTGGTGGTTAAGTTTGAAGGATAAATTATTGAGGCCATTGATTCACCCC
>MU227302.1:3680908-3695749 GCA_018584345.1 Thuja plicata
AGGAGCTTTCATATTTGGGGATTTTATCATTCTACCTTTATGAGATCAAAACATTGAGCTTGTGTGTACCATTTTTATATTTATGCTATGTATTTTTTTTATTTGGATCATTCTATAATATATATATATATATTTTAACCAAAAATTAGTATTGGTCACTTTTTTGACGTTGTAATATCAGTAGGCTCGACGAGAATGCTATGTGATCGACATCAATTGCGATGAACTTTGGTCGCAAAAGTGAAACATTGTGTTTGATGTTTCGACGAGACTACTATGTGTTTGACGTCAATTCCAACCAATGGTGGTCGCAATTTTGACGAATGTTGGTCGCCTAGATAAAAGGTTTGATTTGCAATTCTTCCAGCTTCAAGCGATTTTTTAGACGAAGATTCAGTCGATAATTCAACCACTAAGAAGGTCGATATGTCGACGAGTGCTTTGGCTGTCAAATAAGCGACACAAAAAGTTCAACGATAGTTTTTGTCGTCGGTTCGACCAATGGGTCTCAAAAATTTGACTAATCCTTGTCGAAAAATAGGGTAAAATTTACTAGTGGAAGATGGGTGGTCGCCTCCCGACCAAACCCCTGGACCCAATGTGTGGGGCAATCCGCCAGATAAAGATCCTCCGCCCTCTTCTGCTACTACTCTCGCAGCTTGAGGGATTTGCTTATAATATTTTTTTTTTATGAATAGCTGTTTTATTCTGGCTTGATGTCGAGTGACTTTGCGGTGTGATTTTTTATCCCCCGGGCTTTTTTGTGAATATTGTACTTTGTTATACATATTAATAGTAAAGGCCTCTATTCATCAAAAAAAAAATTAAGAACTACAAAACTAAAACATATATACTTGTATAAATAAATGTTAAGTTTTCTAATGAATTTCTACTTTCTAAAAAAATTGTCAAGGTTTTCTAATGATTTTCTAAATCTTTTCTAGTTTTCTAGAGATATTCTATTTTATATGTCTAATAAAACAACAATTAAAAACTACAAAAAAAAATATTTGCATAAATTTACATTCTAATAAAAGACTAAAAAGAAATACATATTACAAGAAAAGATAAACAAAAAAGAAAAGAAATTAGTGCACATGGTATCAAGTAATGTTGATTGGTAGAGCGAAATAGCACCATTATTAACAAAATTCATCTCCTCAACTTAGGGTGTTTTCTAGAAGTACTTGTGGAGCCCAAAGAAACTGTTGAATGTGACAAAATAACTGTTGCATTGACTTAGAAACCATTTCTGAAAATGGCAGTGGAAAATAAGTTCGATTGAAGTGCCCCTTTGATCGAAGGCCCCACATCACAGGCTTTGATCGAAAAGTATACTTTGATCAAAGACCGTTGCATCACAGGTTTCAATTGAAGTAGTAAGGATACTTTGACTAATTCGATCGAAAGATTTACTTCGCTCGAAGGGGCTTAGTAAGTGATGATTTCATTTGCTCACTTTTTCTTTGGGGGTAAAATTGTAATCCACTATTGTGGGATCACTTGATGCCATGTTGATTAGTTTGAGTGATGTAACTTGATCATTTTTTATATTACCTTTATGAATCTACTCACTTGTAGGTTGAACTTACTTTTTGTATGAGGTTGTTCTTAGAATTACTTGAGGGGAATTGCTTCAAGACAAGTAGTTGAACCATTATCTTGCCTTGATAATAATCAAGCCCCTGAAAAAGAACAAGATGTAAGTTATATTTAATGAATTAGAACATATAATACCTTATATAAAATTCAACATATAATGCACAATGATAGATTATTAGAATTAGACATTAAAATATGGTTTGACAATCAAGAAGATGTTGAGAGCTTTGTTATCATAAATAGGATCACACCATGTTGATTAGTTTGAATGACATAACTTAATTTATTTTTTTCTAATGTTACCTTTATGAATCCACTCACTTATAGATTGAAGTGGCTTGTATACTTCAAGACAAGTAATTGAATCATTAACTTGCCTTGATAGCAATCAAACTCCACTCCTTAAAAAAAATGTTAAAGACACACTATACAAGTAATGCAAAATATCTTTAATGAATTAGAACACTCAATACCTTAATATAAAATCCAACCTTAAATAATCTATTTTAATAGTTCTAACACCACCCTATCATTTTTTATGAAGTAAGGATATAGTTAAATATACATCTATAATCCCACAAATCTAAAAGTTATTGGGACATAGCTTAATGGGATAAGAACAAATCTTGAATGCTACCTCGTAAGCAACCACTTTGTACTAATAAAAATATTAAAAAATGCTATACACCGAAAAAAATATCAGATTCGAAACCGCTGGAAAGATGTCATCACTGGGGTCCACCAAAATCCCATCCTCGTTGAAGAAGAAGACAAAAGACACGTAGAATATGAAAAAAAGTCCCATCGTTCACTTGTCGTGCAAATCCGCTTATCAGCCGAAACTGCGAGAGAATGAAAACAAGACAAAAAACTAAAATGATGAATTCTGAAGAGGCACACGAAACAAGTGGCACGGATTCCACCGTTTTTAAAATAAACCAGCGTTCTGCCATTTGCTTAAATACGTGCTTCAAACCCTAAAGTTTCGATTGTGAGTGAAACCTCAAATCTTTGAGAGTTACAGATTTCCGAAAGAAAATCCCTAAGATTTCGATTGTGAGTGAAACCCAAATCTTTGAGAGTTACAGAAATCCGAATAAAAATCCCTAAGAATTCGATTGTGAGTGAAAGCTGAATCTTTGAGAGTAAGAGAAATCAGAAAAATAGTCCGATTCGTGAGGATGACAATGTTTGCAGTAATGGCGGAGCTGATGCAGGAGTATGCACTGTTTATTGCGAAGATAATGGATGAAATGATAGCGGATGGATCTCTTCCCAGGCGTTGGAGCCATTATTTAGCGGCGTCTACTCCCTCGCGCCGCTCTGCGCAAAATGTTGGACCGGCGGTGATTTTTTGAGAGCTCTGTGTGATCTGGTTTTGTTTCTGTTTAGGAGTAGAAAATTTTGTCTAGGGTTTGTATTTTGATTTGGCATTTGCAGAAGCCAAAAGTCATGTACATGCGGATTCTGAAGTTTTATGAGAAATATGTGTTTATTTTGAATTAAAATGTGTGATGAGCCTTTTATCATTTTGACAATAGATCACAGAGTGATTCGAAATGTTCATTAAAAATACATATATAATTATAATTAATTACATTATAAAAAACAACAACACCAACTATTTATTATGAATTGTGAAAAACTATTATGAATTGAAATATTATGAATTGTGAAAAATTCAGGGGTTTATTTCTCTGGGTTTAGTTTGTCCAGACGAGTAATTCATAAGGAGATGTTTTTAAATAAATTTAAAAAGCAATCGTGGGCCCATGATTCAGAGCAACGGGGGTGTCGACCTTATCTTGGTTCTAAACACTTGTTTCGAGGAATTATTTATTTTTTAACAAATATAAAAAATTAATTTGCAAGTGGCAGTGGTTTTCTTTGAAAGTTGATCGGATCACAATAATCAAGTCTCTTGGATTAGGGAGAGTTGAAATTTAAATAAAGTGGAAAGGTTTTGGGTTTAGTTATAAGTGGAATGAAGTATATTAGTCGCAAAAATAGCATTGTAAGATGTTTCAAATCTTTTAGGGTACCGGAATATCATATTTTGGATATGGTCAATTTAGGAAGATGCTGCAATTTAGGAATATGCTTATCTTCAAAATGAAATTTGGAACATGGGCTGACCCATTTGGTTCACTCGGAAGATGAACGAGAAGATGCATAAGAAATTTTAATTCTTTATTTTTTAATTTCTTTGAATATGGTGTGTATATGTGTATATATATATATATACACATGCACACATATGTATATATACACACGTGTATATGTGTATACATGTGTATATATACACATGTATACACATATACACACATTTGTGTACATATACACACCATGTACATATACACACATACACGTGTTTATACACACAAACATGTGTGTATATACACACGTGTGTGTATATACACACGTGTGTGTATACACATACAAGTGTGTATCCATGTATACACATATACACATACAAGTGTGTATCCATGCATACACACACACGTGTATATATAGACACACATGTGTGTATACACATACACACATTTGTGTATATATACATACATATACATGTGTGTATATATACGCACATAAATGTGTGTATATATACACACATATGTGCGTGCTAAAAGTGATCTTCTCACTTAGCAATACACTTCAACATGGTCATTGTACTTCAGTTGCATACAGAAATGAATATTGATTAATTCATCCTGCATGTCTGAAAGAGTCAACATGTTGCCTTCTAGAAAGCTGGAGTATGAGCTTGCTCTCAGGTCATTGCAAGCTCAGTGACTACACACTAACCTAAACAAAGGACTTAATCTATATGATTGATCTAATTGATTATGCAATTTTGTTGTTCATCCAAGCTACTTAAGTTTCAATTTTAGAAGCACTAAATGAAATGTGAGATATTCGTTTTTAACAACACCAAATTCAAAGTGTGCTCTAAGTTTATGTTTGCATGCTTGAATAAAAGTAAACAACAATGCTAGATAAATGAAAGCTAAAACATGCAAGAAAGCTAAGATAAAAATGCAGTATAATAACTTTAATAAAAAATTAGGATCCTTTGTGAAGGAAAATAGTTTCTCTTTTATAGAAATCTCTCTCGAATTGACGGTCGAGATCGAACAAAAAGAGTGGCTCAGATTCGATTGAAAAAGCACAATCCATGTGCAAGTGATTCGATTGGTCGAGAGAGTCAGTTGACTGAATTGACTGATCAGTTGTTTTGGAAACATCCATATTCAGTTTTGAGTTAACTGAAATATTTCCAAAATGATAAACAGTGGAGAATCAGTTAACTGAGTGGAACTGGATTGTTTCCAAAATGATAAATCAGTTAACTGAATTTGATGATGTCATATGTATTTTTAATAAATTAATTGATTTTGGATGCACATTTATAATTTTATAATTAATTTAATTCATTTTTTATTTAATTGACAATTTTGTAATTTTTATTTAATTAATATATCATAATATCAATTAAACAATTTAGTAAAGTTTATTTGCCAATGTAATGTGCTTTTAGGAATTAATTAATTAATCAAGTAAGATGATCGATTAGGACCTAGGGTTTAGGGCAGATTAGTTCGAATTCGATGAATTGCCTATTTGATTTAGGACTTAGAATAATCAAGATTTGGGTTTCTTGATTAATTGTTGAGATTGGGGGTCTAGGGTTTAGGTGACCATTTTTAGGTGATTACAATATACACACCATACATATAAACATACAAGTGTGTATCTATTTATACACATATACACACATTTGTGTATATATACACACATATACACATGTGTGTAAATATACACACATATACACATACCATACATTTGTGTACATATACATACATACATGTGTGTATATACACACATACATGTATATATATACACACATACATATGTGTATATACACATGTGTGTATATACACATACAAGTGTATATCCATGTATACACATATACACACATGTGTATATAAACACACAGACACATGTGTGTGTATACATATATACACACATTTGTGTATATATACACACGTGTGTATACACATGTGTGTATATACACATATATGTGTATATATACACACATGTGTATACACACACATGTATATACATACATGTGTATATACACATGTGTGTGTGTGTGTGTGTATATATATATATATCCTTATAGCAATATAATATACATCTTTATAGTCGTGGATCCCACAAAATATTAAATTTGCTTTTGTAAAAATTGGAATTGGAATTCGAAATTCCAATTCCACCTATTTAGGTGGAAGATTGATATGCTCATTTTGGGGCAAAATGGGAATTTCGTAATTTCAATTCCATTTTTATTCATGGACCCAAACATGGAATTTGGCATTATCTGGAATTAGATAATGCCAATTCCAGTCATATTCTAGGAAACAAATGGGCCCTTAAAAAAAAAATGTTATAGTCACCATCTTGGCAAGTGGCGGTCTATATAAGAGATTTTATTGGTCTATATAAGAGATTTTATTATTTAAAATTCAAGAGGAAAAAATCTCATCCACACCTTATACATTATACATTAGCACCTCATTTATTCATGAATTGAACTCTCCAACTTAATAGTTTATGTACTAGGGGAGAGTCCTATTTCTCAAAAAGACACTCTTAAGAGTGAGAACCATACTTGCACACTAGGTCATGTTTTATTGGTGCATTGACGTGGCATCACATGATTGGTTGTCTTTAAAATCTAAGGAATACATTTCATTCAATCATGGGTAGTTGTCATCAACACTAAAAACTTTAAAGTCACAACTATTGGTACAATATTGTCAAAATAATTATTGGAACATGCTCAACTACTAGGTCCTTTCCCCTATAATTGAACCTTTAGCACCTATTCTACCATGTGAAGTCAAATTTACATAAGAAGCAACACGCCTAGAGGCACATCTCCACTTTTTACTTCGCCTACATGAACAACATGAAGCCAAAGGTGGTATATTAAAGCGATTGACAACATAAGACACCTCGTATTGTAGATGACTTCCATTAGGATTTCCATGATCTACTCCACATCAAGACAAACAATTTGAACTCCTTATAAATAGTTAGTATTCTTTGCTCACAAGATTGACATCCCTCAATGAGGCCAAGGAATTTAGTGCCTGACACTAGGCACTTTTTCAATAATTTCCATATCACTAAAGATGTAAGACAACAACAAAATGAAGAGATTAAACCTCAAGACAAGTCAAGCTATTTGAACTTCCTATAAATAGTTAGCATTCTTTGCTCACAAGATTGAGTCCTCAATGAGGCACTTTTTCAATAAATTCCATATCACTAAACAAGAAAGGCAACAACAATATGAAGAAGCTTTAAAACCTTGTGGCCAACCACTTGAACAATCATTGCAACATTTTAGATAAAATATTTTGACATGTAGGAGCATCCTTTAAGAAGTAGATCAATCTCACAATGCCACCTTTCACTTTGTTTGTTTGCATTTTTAATTCACTTGTCCATTGTAGAACATGCCATTGCATTTTATTGCCTTTTGAAATCAAGTTTTATGTTTCTAGTAAAACATTTAAGAGGAGTATTTAGATTTCTATCTACATTTGAAGAGAATACGATTCATGTAATGATGTATTTGGGTTTGTCAACCTTAAAAGGCTAGAAGACTAATACAATTGTAGAGTTAAATTTGAGGTTTATGACAATCAAAGAAGATACAAGAAGATTTGTTGGATCCAAGTTAGAAAATATTGGGCACTATACAAACTTATTTTCCTTTGTTTTGGTTTGATTTGAGAAACCAACGCTCATTGGTTGATTGTACATGTTTTTAGGAGTATTGAACTTTGCACCACCTTGTGGTCAAGAAAATCATTAAGGAGGTGATAGAATAATATATATTAGTTGCCACAATAATTGAAACTCGTCAAGAGAGATAAGAAACAATTTAGCCAAGGTTAGATACGAAAGTAAGAGAATGATGGTATGAGATGGAGACTAAGGATAAGAATATTATAATTGGCATTGGGTTGCAAGCTAACATAAATTTCATTTTGACAAATTATAACTTGCTTGAATGTGACGAGGAATCATTTAGAGGATGGATTTTTCCCTCTTTGGGTGTTTTCTAAGATATATCATGTATTAGTCTTTTGTCAGTTTCTATTTTTATGTGCATTGCCCACATGGTTGAATAGTCCTTAATTGGACCTTGTATTGTGAAAAGATAAGAGAGGGACAAAAAATTGGCAATACATGTAAGAAATAGAGACGAAGCAAATGATAAAAAAGTTGTATAGTAGTTATTAAAGAATAAAGACATTGTATTCAATAGTTACATACAAATATAAAAGAAAGGGGTTAAAAGTATGCACATTCCAACTTCATTTTTTATTTTGAATATCATAAAATTTTCTTGTTATTTCTTTGCTCTTATGAATTGTTAGCTTTAATGAGAATATGCACAGTGTCACATAATGCTTATTTAGTCTATTTTTTTCATTTTCATTTAAAAAAATTGATGATAACCATTTAAACAACATAAACTTGGAAACAAAGGTCAAGGATCCAATGGCTCAAGGAGGGAGATAGGAATTCAAAAAATTTCCACAAATTTGCTTCCAAGCACAAAAGAAGGAACAATATTAAGTCCCTCATTAATAATGAAGATATGGACTTGGTTGAGGAGGAGGAAATGGGCAAATGTGTTGCTAAGTTCTTTAAAGAGTCTTACTTATGTCTGGTTAGAGGGGATTCTACTGATGTGAGAAATAAACTTTTGGAGGTCATTCCTTTGGTTATAATAGATGAGGATAATGATGAAATACTTAGCCAAGCTACTGAGGAGGAGGTGAAAAATGACGTGTTTGCTATGGGAACCTACAAGGCTCCAGGCTCGGATGGTTTTCCTCTTGCTTTTTTCCAGCAATATTGGGAGGTGGTCAAATATGATTTAACGCACACTGCGAGAGACTTTGTTAGAACAGGGAATATTCTGAAGAAATTAAATAATACTTAAATTGTGCTAGTGCCTAAAATTCCGGACCCAAAACACCTGGGGGAATTTTGTCCTATTAGTCTGTGCAACACTGTTTATAAGATCCTCTCCAAAATTCTGGCCAATAGAATAAAACCACTCTTAAACAAAATCATAAACCCTAACCAAAAGGGTTTTGTCCCTGGTAGGCAAATCCTGGATGTGGTGATTACCTCCCATGAAGTGATTCATTCTATGGATAAAAGTAGAAACCCAGGTATGGCCCTGAAACTGGATATCTCTAAGGCTTACGATAAAGTGTATTGGGATTGTATGTATGAGGTTACGAGAAAATATGGTTTTCAAGAAAGATTTATAAGAATCATAAAGGTTGCGGTGGAAACGGTTGAGTTTTCGGTGCTGGTCAATGGTTGTCTGTGGGGCTCTTTTATCCTGGAATGGGGCCTCAGGAAAGGAGACCCAATCTCGCCTTACTTGTTTCTTATAGTGGCAGAGGTGTTGGCAAGGAACTTTATTGGCTTGAATGACAAAGGAAAAATTGCAGGGATTAAGCCAGTGTCCACTCTTCCCCCAGAGGTCATCCAACAATTTGTTGATGATACGTTCTTATTTGGGAAATCCTCGGTCCTTGAAGCTAGGGAGTGGAAGAAAGTGTTGAATGATTATACGGTGGTCTCTGGACAACAAATCAACTGTTATAGTATCAAAATTTACTTCTTTAACACTGACACCCAAACTGAACGCATGGTTATGGATGTATTGGGTGTATTGGGGTTGATCTGCCTGATACTTACCTAGGCCTCCTGCTCAGTTAAAGAGGTTTCTGAACAATTTTGGAATGCGATCTTGGAGAAGATGTAGAACAAGTTGGCTGGATGGAAAGGAAAGGTTTTGAGCAGTGCTCGAAAACTCCAATTGCTTTCTGTTGCGCTCCAAGGTATTCCAATATACTCTTCATCCTAATTTAAAATAACTGACAAGATGGCGGAAAAAATGGAGAGAAACCAAATAATTTTTTTATGCACGGGGGTGGAGGAAAAGGCAAGAATGAGCTTGGTAAGTTGAGAAATTGTTTGTAAGCCTAAGGACAAAGGTGGTCTTGGAGTGAGATGGTTGAAAGATCTCAATAAATTTTTGCTTTCTAAAGTTGGATGGAAGCTAGTGAGGAACTCTGCGGAGTGGTGTAGAATAAGGAAGGCTAAGTACTTTAATTCCTCCCAGTTCACTGACGCCATGTATGGTTAGGGATTACCGATGGGATCAAAGATTTGGAATAGTATCGTTAAAAGTAGGAGCATTTTGAGGATGGGGATGAAATGGATCCTTGGTAAAGGCAATGGGATTAGGTTTTGGGAAGACTGGTGGATCAGGGATAAACCCCTTGGGATGGGAAAGTACTGCCACATTAAGGATCATCTTCAAGTTTTTTTTGAGAGAAAGGTGGAGGACTCTATAACTAATGATAGGAAATGGAAGAAGTTGGCGAAGGCTTATAATGGTCGTCCACGGGTAATCAGGCAGTGTGGGAAGTTCAGATGATGTTAGAATAAATCATAATCCCTCTCTCGCAGATTGAATATAGAACTGTTTGGTGCCACAATGCTTCGAGGGAACTCATGGTCAAGTCGTCTTACATGTTGATATCTAATATTGTGGTGGATGAGAACTTGTGGAAAAAGGTTTGGAATTCTGAGTTGTTACTAAAGATTAATTTCTTTTGGTGGACTGCAATGCATAGGAAGATTCTGACCCTAGATAAATAATAGAGGAGAGGTATCCCAGTTGTTAACTGGTGTTTTCTATGTAAAAATAAGGAAGAGACCATAAATCATATTCTTATCTATTGCCCTTATGCTTTTGCGTTCTGGTCGAGAATTATAGAAACCTTCGGTTTGAATTGAGTTTTCATGGAGAACTTATCTCAATTTATCCTTAACTGGAGGTACCCCTCTTACCACCCCCTCATATGTGCCCTTTGGAGATTGACCCCCCCCCCCCCCCCCCTCATGTGTGTTGGGGTCTCTGGAAAGAGAGAAACAATAGGGTGTTTCTGGGGGAGGAAAGAATTGTTGATGGTGTTGTCAAGGCTACGGTCAATCTGCTAGTAGAGAACTTGGAGGTCTGTAGATGGAAGTTACCCAGCTCCCCAAAAATTACAAAGGATTGTAGGGTGGCTAGGAAGTGGAAATTCTCAAAATCCTGTTATAAGTTTGAAAATTCTAAGGTGCCGACAAAGACAAACACACGCTGGTCTCCCCTGGCTGAACAATTTCACAAGCTCTATTTTGACGGGGTTGCTGGTAATGGGTCGACGGCAGGGGGTGGAATAATTAGAGACCACCATGGGGAAATCATTATTGCCTACGCTATTAATTTGGGGAAAGTATCCAATAATGTTGCTGAGATCTTGGCCTTGCTCTGGGGAGTTAAAGTTGTTGCATCAACAGGTATAAAAAATCTTAGATCATCTAAAGGAATTTGAAAATTGTGGTTAAAATGGTTAAAGATAACTACAAGGCCAACAGGAAAATGTCAAATATGTTACAGGATATTTGGGCGCTTCTCCCGAGACTAGAGGATTTTGAATTGAAGTATATTTACAAGGAGGGTAATTTTGTGGCAGGTGCGTTGGCTGCCAAAGGTCTAAATATCAACAGAAACAGGTGTTGGAGAAGAATGGGGTCTCTCATAGCGCACATGAAGGACCTCATTGGGAGGGAACAAAATTATCATCCCTAAACATGGAGTACAAATCCAAAGCTTTCTATTGGTTGGATAGGGCGGCCACTAGGATTTCGGGAGGCTACAAAATTTCAAATTCTAAAATGTAGAAAGGTGGCAGAATGAATATTAATGATTATGGATTAAGAAGGATCATTATCTCTAGATTTGATGGTCGTACAGGGAAGCTTAAGAGAAAATATTGCACTGGGATTTGCATTGGCTTCATGGAAAGTGAAAAGACTGCCAACTTTTATGATTTCTTGCCCGAGAAGTGTAATCATTATAATTTAAGGGCTTTTATTAATCTTTTAAAAGCTTTACATGTGAACAGTACACTCACTTGCTTGAGCTGGAGTCTTTTCAAAATTAAGAAGGGTGGCGTGATTTTATTTATTTTTCTATTGTTGGTGTGAGTTTGAACTCTCGTAACAATTGTCTAAGCTGGAGGAGATATTGGTCCGAGCTGTTTAGAGTTGGGTATTGGTTGGGATGTCTGTGAATTTATAGGAAGAGGGGAAGAATTCAGACTCCAGTGCTGATATGGGGGGATATATGGTCAGGGTGGAGTCGCCGAAGATTGAGGATAGTTTCCTCAAGAACCCGTGTGTTGTGATGTATCTTAAGGAGGGTGGGTTTTTCCCTTACATGGAAGCCATGGAGGGCAGTGATGAGATCATTTCCATGCAGTTGGTGGATACTTGGGAGGAGCGAAAGGTCACCATTAATGGCATCACCTTCGAAATCAATGAGGAGGTTATTTCTCAGGCCAAGGGGCTCTCTTTGGAAGGACAAAAATGGAAGAAAGTGTCAAAAAGAAGGGATGACACAAGCGTAAATATATTCTTCAAGAAGAAGGAGAAATTTGTTCATTTTCATGGGGGTTTCAAACAAGATGAGCTACTAGACCCATGGAATGAGGTATGTCTTAAAATTATGAAGTATTTAACTTCGGAGGGCAGATTTGGGACCTGCTACAATTACCACTTTCCTCTGTTAAACCATTTTTAGTATAATGATGAAATTTTGATCCCCTTCTTCCTGCTTCATTCTATGGAAGTGTCAGCGATGGATGTGAGGGCTGAAAAGAAAACATTATGTATTTTGCATCAGGGGTTAATCCTCTGGCTGTATAATTTTCACTGGGCCCTTTGCCCTCCAAGATTTTTCTCCTTACACAGACCACCCCTAACCCTACTGATATCCCTAAGGAGACTAAGGTGATTCCTTCCCCCTGACCTCTTCCTCTAAAACCCCCACCTCCCCGGGAAAGAAAAGTGAAAACCCAACCCTGATGTGAAAAAGTGGGAGGAACAAATCACTATTGATGATTCGGCTGATGAAGATAATGAGAGCCGGCAAAGGTCACACAGAATTGCCAAAAACTCCCAGTTGAAGCAAAACGTGGTTAGAAAAAGGTACATTATGGAGGAGGAAGATGAGTTGGATTCTGGGGAAGATGAAGAAGAGAAAAAAGTGAAGAAGGAAGACAAAAAAAAAAAAAAAACAAGAGGAAAAAGGCTAAGGAGGAAGACAGTTCGACCACGGGTAAGGGAAAAAGTACCTCGACTTTTGTGGGAGGAGAAAGGAGCATGGATTCTACCCAAGTGTCGGTCAGCTACAAATTAAACTCGGTGGATTTGTCTGTGAGAAATGACTTTGGGGTGGACAAGAAGGGTTCTCCGCTTACTACCACTTCGCCCATTGGCTTGTGTGGGGAGAAAAATAGTCCGGAGGTTGATGAGGGTTGCGCTAAGGGGAAAGAAGAGGTCACGCCTGGTGCTTCGGAGATCAGAAAGGAGGACAAAAATATGGAAATTCAATAGATGAGAGAGCGCATGCAGAGGCTGGAAGGAAGGGTCAATGACATGAATACGGGCTTCATGACGCTTGTGGACTTTGCTGTGAAAGTCATGCACTCGACGACCACGACTCTACATTTTCTGAAACAGGTGAACCAGAAGGACTCGGAGACGGTGTAGGATAATGAGAAGCTATTTTAGTTCCTGGCAGAGGACTGATTTAAGTTGTTGTTAAGCTCGGGGGGGAATAACCCCAAATGATGTTGTTTTATTTCTTGTTTATGGTTTTAAAAACTTCTCTTCATGGTTGGGCCCTAAGGGCCTGGTTAAAACTTTATGTTGCTATGTTGGTTATTTTACTACTTTTGTTGGTAGTTGGTTTACTAACAGTCTCTTGGAAAGACTGGGTCTCTATATAACATTTACGGTAGGGTTACGCTTTTTGTTTACCACCAGATAACTATTGTTTTAGCTTTTAAGGGTGGGATTTTAAATTCCTTTTTTGTGGGTTGGAATGACTGAGATAGTTATTTTTGATGATTAAAAAGGGCATTGGTTGAGAGTGTGTTGTGGTTGGTTATGTGATGTAAGTGGTTAAAAGCTTTTTGCTATTTTTCTTGTACCAGGTCAGCCCCCTTGCTTTGGCTGCTTTATTATCAAAAACATAAACTTGGACCACACATGATTCAAAATATATTTTCTTAATATATTAAAAGAATGTTTTGAAATTAGTTTTATTATCAATTGTAGAGTAATTCACTTGGTGAGGATGAGGAAATGCCTACTTGACTTTGACACCCCGTTCTTGACAAATTAATCCAATAAACTGACTTCTAATTTTTTTTAATGAAGGTTCAAATTGGGAGCACACCAACCCAGAGGCCTAACAGGTATCCATTTTGCCAAATTCACTAGAGGCACAATCCTAACCTCATCTCTTATGATGTCGGAGCCTTGCACTGAGTAAGACTTGATTCTTTGTGGGTTCTTTTAGAACCATTCAACTTCGCCATCACCAGCAAACCAATAGCCCATTGACAGACTTCTAATTTAAAAATATACTCCCTCATAATTTTACTGTAAAAACACAATTAAACCAATCTCTATATAATCTATTTACTTCCATTACAATAATAATTATACAACTATAAAATTATCATATCTACACTCCTTACTGACAATTAATGGGACCATTCATTCCATTTCTGTAATCTGTAGGAGATAACCAATAGAAATATATACAATTGGAATTTGCAACTCAAAACTTGAAAATTAATCTAAAAGACAGGGGGCGAGGCAGCAAGAGGCGATATAAAGAGTGGGGTCCAGCGCCTGGGATGAGAAGCTGCCTCCACCATTTCATCTACAATTTCAGCAATAAACACTGCATATTTCTGCATTACCTCTGCTATCACTGTAAACAGAGTCATTCCTCACTAATCAGATTTTTACAGACATACATAAAACTCTCCAGTTTTCCACCCACAATTGAATTGTTAGGGTTAGATTCTCCTATTTAACAGTCATTGAGAGGAAAAACTTGTAGCAGTGATCGCCCATGGTTGCAAATTGTGATGGCATACCCCTGGTTTTCCCAAACCGCAATTCATATTTTGCTACCGTTTTGTAAATTGGAACAATCATTATATGGGGACAAAAGCAGCCGCACTATCTTCTTTTATATATATTTAAAGATTATATAATGAGACA
>MU227302.1:3695965-3720172 GCA_018584345.1 Thuja plicata
TAGTTTTAGTTAATTTTATTTTTAATTTATTATTTTGATATTCAAATAGTGAAAAGTTTGAAAGTGGATATTTTGTATTTCATTTGTGTGAATATTATTTTGTGTATGGATGTTTTAAGAGATTATTTTAGTCTATAATTTTGATTGATTTTGATTTCAGTCTCACTTACCTTATCTTTGCTATACTATTCTCAAGCCATAAACTATTAGTTCTTTTCCTTGGTTTTGTTTTGTATCCACAAATTTGATCTATTTTATTTTTACACTGGCAAATTCAATCCCAAAATTTAATTGGAATATTTAACCATGGACCCAAATTTACCCTTTTTAACCGGTTGCTATGTGACAGCTCCCACACAAAAATTCTTAAATTGTGTCAAAGTCAATAAAAAAAGGTATCATCCTTAAATCACTTCATAATCTACAACAAATTTTCCAACCTTATGAAGATATTCTTATCCAATTAAGTCATCCTCATAACTTCTCCAACCCTTCTCATAGCATTATGATACATCAACATATTCTAATTACATTGGCTCTTTTTCAAACAAGTTTCAAAACTTTAATTTCACATTAGATCTTTGCATTACCCTTTACATTTTTTCCAAGTTCCTAGTTACCTTCATTAAGAGAGTGCCTAATGCATTTATTAAAGGTTGCTTGCTTACTCTTATAGAAAAATCATTGAAAGAAATTCAAGAGATTGTCATAAGAATAAGATCCTCATATAATAAGCTATGAAAAGTATTTGTCAACAATACCAAGATTTTTATTTTAGGTTCTAATATCAAGGTGATTCTCGTTCTTGGTATGTATAGAAGATATGTAGGGCATATGTTCATTTCCATTGTCAAAGTCAATTTCCATTTGTAGAGTTCATTTTATGAAAATAATTTAAATTTACAAAGAAATGTCAAATATACAATTACATGAATTTTATCTTATCCAAACTTGCACAAAGACTAATTCATATTCTTTTATTATACTTCTAAGGAAAGAAAAATTCATGTAGTAGTATTATGATACTTGTGCTTATATTGTAAATACATATTTTAGTATTCATTTCTATTAATTTAATATATTAGTTTTAATTAATTTTAATTTTAATTTATTATTTTGATATTGTAATAGTGAAAAGTGTACATTTTATGTATGGACATTTTAAGAAATTATTTTAGTACACAATTTTGATTGATTTGGCACTCTTATTGATCATATTTTTCAATTGACCATAAAAAATTAAAATCTATTTTTTTCTTAGACTATTCTCAAACAATAAACTCTTAGTTCCTCTCCTTGGTTGTTTTTGTGCCCACAAATTTGATCCACACTCACAAATTTGATGCTAAAATTTAAAACTTGACTTTAGCTATGAACCCAAATTGACCTTGTTTCAACTAGTTGCTATGTGGAAACTCCCAAGCCAAAACTCTTGAGTTTGTCTTTAAAGTCAAATATAAAAAGACACCATCCCTAAGTCACTTCATAATCTACAACCCATTACTTAATCTCACAAAGGTATTCCTATCTAATTAAGTCACTCTCATAATTTCTCCAACCACTTTAATAGCATTATGCTTCATCAACATATTTTAATTGCATTTTGTCTTTTTTTTTCAAATAAGTTTCAAAACCCTAGTTTCACATTAAATCTTTGCATTATCCTTGTACATTTTTCCACATTCCTAATTAGCTTCATTAAGATAGTGCCTAATGCATTTATTAAAGGTTTTGTTACATACTCTTATAAAATTTAATTAAATGAAATTGGATAGATTGTCATAAAAATAACTCTCAAAAGTGTTTGTCAATAACACCAAGATTTTTATTTTAGTTCCAAATACTAAGGTAAATCTTTCTTGGTATGTATAGAAGGTATACATAGATCATATATGTTCATTTCCATTGTCAAAGTCAATTTGTTATGTAGATTTCATTTTATAAAAACAATTTAAATTTACGAGAATAGATCAAATATACAAGTACATGAATTTTATCTTGTTCGAATTCCTCCATAAAATAGTTCATATTTTATTATTCTACTTCTAACAAAGTAAAAATTTATTAATTTTGAACTAAAAAGTGTGATCAATTTATTGTGGTCAATTTTTAAAGCTTGCAACAACAAGGAGCACATTTTAAGGTATATTAGATCCATAAATGCTTATGTGGTGTGAATCACATTAAGTTTTATTAATCTGTCGTTAATTTATTCACTTACAAAGATTCCCCACTTGATATATGACTACATGTTTCATAAGGAATCGAGTTTTGCACCTCCTTGTGATTGATTAAGATCCTTTCTAAGGGTCGGGAATACTATAATATATAAAGGGTTAGTCAGATTTATCATGATTTAGGGAAGTCAAGGGTTACAAATTGTGATGTCCCGCCTCTGGTTTTAACAAACCGAAATTCATACGTTGCCACCACTTTGGAAATTGAAACAATCAACATGCGAACAACAACAACTGCATTATCTTCTTATTATGATTTAAACATTATTTATGGAGACTGAGAATGTGACCTTCATTGTTAGCATGTCACCTACTTTATACACTGCATATGCTTTCATAAATGATTAATGTAATGGATAAATGTGCCTCCCTTGCATCATTATCTTCTTATTTTTTGAATATTTGTGTGTACAATGTGAATATATGGTTTTAGTATTCTTTTTTATTTATATTTATTATATTAGTTTAAGTTAACTTTAATTTTAAATTTATTGTTTTGATATAAAAAGTGCGTATTTTTACATTCTATCTTGTTTGTGTTTATTTTGTATATAGGTGTTTTAAAAATATTAGTGTACAATTTTGGTTGACTTGATATTTTTATTGATTTTATTTTTCAATTGATTATAGAAATAAAATCTAATTTCTATTTAGACTTTTATTACACCATAAATTATTAGTTCTTCACCTAGGTTTATTTCTATGTCAATAAATTTGATCTTCTCTATTTTCACACTGGCAAATTTAATCCCTAAATTTTTCAATTTGAATTCAACCATGATCTTCAATTGACCCCTTTCATCTAAATATTTTGTGCTGACTCCTGCCCCAAACTTCTCGATTTTTTTGTCTATATCCTACCATCACCTATAAGTCACTTCCTAATCTACAATCCATTGTCCAAGGTCATGGAAAGGTCCCTATCCAATTAAGTCATCCTCATTACTCTATATGTTGTATTTACTTCTGAAGAGCATTGGTTATAAACATTGTATTGTAACTATTGGTTGTTGTTGACAATACAATTGAGTATGGCTTTTCGAGTGTAGGTTTTTTTTTTGAAATTGTGTTATGAGTTCATTTGTTTGATTCTGATTTTGCATGTGCTTATCTAATTTGTGGCAGTTAAGTGTTGTTAGCCCCCATTTTGAACAAGCCAAAATTTAAACTTCTGTATTAAATTCATTATCACACAGGTCAAAATACTTTGCGCATTTTGTAAAAAAGCTTTCAAGATTGGTCATCATGGATTTCAATCAAAGTCCTTCCTTATGAGTCTTGCGCATTGAGTTATTTCCATTTACAAGGGACCCAATGCACTCATTCAAGGCGAATTGTTCAAGTTTGCAAAATTACTGATATGCTCGATCAACTAGTAACTAGCATCATTTGTGCATGTCATTTCTACATTCAATTATATAAGACTTGTTTTGCACCAATATTTCAGATCATACTCCAAGCTTATAAGAAATTAAAAGGAAAAATAAATGAATTGTAAAAATATAAAAAAATATGAGAAAAGAGGGTACCATGAATATATTATTTAAAAGGTATTGTTAAGATACATGAGGACAATAAGATGAAATCAGGGCATAGAAGAAAAGAGTAATATGGCCAACGTTAGAGAAAGATAGTTCTCCAAGTTATAGAATGCACTTCCTTGCAAATCTTTAGTGGATCCGCATGTAGATGAGTTAGGGTAAATAAAAATCCACATGAGTTAATCGCCTGGGGAGTTAAGCCGCCTCCATCATATCATCCACAATCTTGGCAATAAGCACTGCATACTCCTGCATTACCTCTGCTAACACTGTGAACGCAATCATTCTCACCAATCATTATTTTTTGCTTTTTGCTTTAAAAACAAACATTATTTTCATCTTATTCTTGTCTTCTTTATGCACCTGCATGTTTATATTTAAACGTGATATATTAGGCTAAAAATATAACTTATCTTCTTATTTTATGAATACTTGTGTGTACCTAGTTTTAGTATTCATTTTTATTTATTTATTTTATTAATTCTAGGTAATTTTAATTTTAATTTTATTCTTTTGATATGAAAAGTGTATATTTTGTAATTTTGTTTTGTTTTATTTTTCATATATGTATTTTAAGAAAATGTTTTTAGCATATAATTTTGATTGACTTGATATTTTAATTGAAATTATTTTCCAACTAATCATAAAAATAAAACCTATTTCTATTTAGACTATTTTTAGATCATAAATTATTAGTTTTTCACCTAGATTTATTTCTATGTTCGTAAATTTGATTCATTTTATTTTCACACACAAAAAACTCATTGCTAAAGTTTTGAATTTGAATTAACTCTAGATCTAAATTGACCCCTTTTAACTAAATATATTATGTGGCAACTCCCTTGCAAAAATTCTTGAGTTGTGTGTCTAAGTCATATATAAAGGGACATGACATATAGGTCACTTATAATCTACAATCTATAGTCCAAGCTCGTGAAAGGGTCCCTATCCAATTAAATCATCCTCATAATTACTCTATCCCCTTTCATAGAATTATGTTACATCAACATATTCTAATTACATTTGCACTTTGTCAAATGGGCTTCAAGACCCTAGTTTCACACAAGATCTTTACTTGATTATCCTTTTGCATTTGTTTCCAAGTTCCAAGTTACCTTAATTAGGATAGTATCCAAGGCATTTATAAAATATTGTCTTTCGTTCAAGTTAATAGAAAAAATATTGAATCAAATTGGATGGCTTGTCATAAAGAGAAGCTCGTCACTTGGCAAGCTCCCAAATATGTTTGCTAACACCACCAAGCTTTTTATTGTAGGTTCAAATGTCTAGGTGAATATTTCTTTTGTATGTATAGAAGGTATGCAGATCATGGAAATCAAATTCTATTTCATTTATAAGTTCATATTTGCAAAAGAAGTTTAAATCTATAGGAAAATATTAAACCTATAAGAAGTTTAAATCTTTAAGATTAAAAGATCAAAGATTTATTTATTTTATATAATTTTAGTTAAGTTCAAATTTAAATTTATGATTTTGATATGAAAAATGTATATTGTATATTTAATCTTGTTTTCATGTTATTTTCTAGATGCATATTTTACGAAAAAAATTTAGTACATAATTTTGATTGATTAAACACTCACTAATTTTGTTTATCAATTAATCATAGAAAACAAAAAAAATATTCTTTGTGTATCTCCAAACTATAAGCTATTAGTTCCTCTCTTAGGTTTCTTTTTGTATCCAGAAGTTTGATCCACTTTATTTTCAAACTTACAAATATGATCCCCAAAATTTTAAATTTTAATTTAACCACAAAACTGAATTGACCCCTTTTAACTGGCTATTATGTGGCAACTCCCATGCTAATATTCTTTAATTGTGTATCCAAGTCATATATAAAAGGGTATCACTCTTAAGTCATTTCATACATACAATTCATTATCCAAGCTCATGAAAGGGTCCCTATCCAATTAAGTCATCGTCACAATTACACTAGCCCCTCTCATAAGATTATGTTGAATCAACATACTCTAATTACATTGGCTATTTGTCAAACAAGTTTCAAGTTTGTATTTTCACACACATCATTTCATTAAATCATTTTATATTAATTTTCAAGTTTCAAGTTACATTCATTAGGATAGTGTCTAGTGTGTTTATCAAATATTGTCTTTTTTACCTTTTTAATTAAAACATTGAATCGAATTAAACGGCTTGTCATCAAGAGAATATTGTCGCTTAGTAAGTTCCCAAAAGTGTTTATCAACACCACTAAGATTTTTATTGTAGATCAAAACTTTAAGTTGAATACTTCTTTGTAGGTATAGAAGGTATGTAGGTCATGGGTTCGTTTCTATTGTCAATTTTTACTTTCACTCATAAAGCTCATTTTTCCATAAGAAGTTTAAATCTATAAGAAAATATCAAATATACAACTACATGAATTTGGCACTATCCAAATTCAAAAAACAATCCTAGTTCGTTCTTTTTTATTTTACTCCTGATAAAATGTGATTTGACACTACAATTGTTATCAAGATGGTGGAAAAAATCTTAGTAGCCATCAAAATCAATTAAGAAAAATCAGTTATTTAAGTTTTTAATTTTCAATTTTTTTTCTTATGATCTGTAACTCTAGATTAAATTGATTAGATTGTATAGCTTTTCATATTTATTAAACTTCACTTAAAGGAAAATTAATTTAGTTTCCTTTCATTTTTTGTGAACCCATGTGATCTTACAATCCCCAAGGTTTAACATTAAGGTTTTTTAATTTATTTTTATTATTTCTATATAATGGGAAATGTTGAGCAATACTAAGATGTAGATCACTCACCAAATCGTTGCATTATACATTGGAATTTCAAACCCTTACCTACAAGATGGATCTGGTAAGCACAACCAAAGGAAGGGTGCCAACTCGGGATCTATGCTTTGTAGGTGTAGACACCCGAAAATGGACAGGCTTGCGACTTTACATTAAAAACACTAATTTTCATCTATTAATTAATGGTTTTTTAATCATCAATTAATCATTTATTTTCTTCTAAATTCATTCCCCAAATCATTTAATCAAATTCCCAAAAGTAATTAAATAATTAATTTCATTTAATTAATTAACCTTAATTGATTAATTACCATTAATTAATTAATTCAATTCAATTTCCTATAGTTTAAATTGAAATATTTAAACTTACTAATTAAATTCTTCCAATTAAATTAATTTAATTTCATCAAATAAAGTAATTCTAAATCAAAAAGAATTCAGTTATCTCACATGTTGAAAACATTAATTAAATAAATGAATTAAATATTCATTTATCTTCAAAGAGATAACTCCAATCAGATCACATGGGTTACTCCACCCATCTCTCCAGTTCACATGGGTAACTCCACCCACCTCTTCAGTTCTAAAAGGTAACTCACAATTAGCTCTTCAGTCAACCAAACTCTGTCTCCTCTTTACCAAATGAAGAGGTGGAGTTTACTGATGGCTTCTCCAGTTCCTTTTAATCTCAACCATTCATCTCCCTATCTCTGGGATTGATCTCAACTGTTCATTTCATCCCCAATTCCTATATAATAAACCCTTGATAACCATTTGAAAGATCCAGGATTTCAAGCTCTCGTGCGCCATTATTATGTCAGTTTGGTTCTAGCATTCAAGCCATCTTGCGATCACACACCCATTTCAATTAGCAAATTCTCGACGCTTCTCAAGTCATAGACGCTGCCCACACCAATATTGAGCATCAAAAATAGTGTTTCGGAAGGAGTAGAGAGAGACAATAGAAGCTTCAAGCACTTTGGGGTTTGTATTCATTTATTTTCCTTTCTTTGCTTTTACATTTTATTGGTTACATTTCAAGTTATTCATTATTGGTAGCTTTGTGTATTGGATTTATATCATTGTAAACCTTTGCTACTAACCCTTGCCTTTGGAAAGCTTGGGAATCACGAATCACGAAAGAGGAGGTGTACATTTTGGCGAACCCGACGTGAAACAAACAGCCCGAATATCTCTTGTAGATGACAAACAAAATTGATCAGCCACGACCGTACGATCGCAGACCTAAAAATTTGTATTTTTTTGATATCTGTGTTATTTCGCAATTGCTGGTATTCTACCCCACTTGACAAAATTGTACCGCAATCGACTGGTTTAATACCATAATGATTATAGGTTTCCGCATTTCTTTTATGTCATCTTTTGTGTCTTTGTCTTTTCTATAGTTTTCTGCAATTGACTGAACGGTACTGCAATCAGAAGAATTATACCGCAATTGACCAATCCAGACTACAATTGATTGTGCATTACCGCAAGTGAAAGTATTTTGCCGTAATTGCTACTTTTAGGCCGCAATCGCCTGCAAAATTTCTCATCAGGGCTAAATTCTTTATCTTGCTATCTGAAAATCTGATACTTTCTTTATTTTTCTGCAGGACGACGAGTTCCCACAAACATGTAGGGTGTTTCAAAGTTACACATACTCTCACTTTGCAAAAATCCTTTTTGATACTAACTTGTTTAAAAAAAGAAAATTAAAAGGAATTCACTTGTCTATTTGGGTTTTAAAAAGAACAGTTTTTGTCAAACATCTCACATCTCACATTTCAGATTTGGGCTTAAAATTGACGTGGGGACTAAAATTGAACAAGGAAAAAAATCTCTCAATTCGGCGCATTAAAATTGAACAAACAATCAACACCTACTTTTTGGGCTTAAAATTGAACACTTGTGCTTGTATGGTGGTGTACCTTAGTTCACATTTCAAACTTTTGGAGCTTAATCGATTTACCTTGTGTCTTGAGTCTTGGGTGCACTTGCACAATCTGTTAGATTAGACACCTTTATACTTTTTTAGAAAATCCTGTCTGAGGAATGCACTTCTTCCTCAAAAAATGACCTTAAACCGGTAATCCTTCCGATCGATATATAAACAAGGAGCGAACAAAAGTTCCATCTTATCTAGCCAAGCTCAAGCGAGGTGTGTTGGTGATAGTCTAGATCGGGTGAATATCCCTAAGGAGCCAGCATGATCAACTAGGGTCTTAAGTGAGTCACACACATACAAACCGATTAGATAGATGCCACAGACCCTTACTACAACCTTGTTAATTAGAGGCCAACCCGATTTACCTCCGAAAAAATACCTTATTATAGTGCAAGGGGTTGCAAAATTCCCCCCCAAGATCCCCAACATATGTGTCCCACGGTATTTGTGTAGTGAAAGAGATCTTCACTCCACGGAAACAATACCTGGAAATGGCAAAAACACGGGAACCTACATCATGTACCTTCGTGTCCTAGTAGTGTGAAAATTGTTATGTGAGCTAACAAACATTCAAGCATTGGGCCTATAACATTGTATTTTGAAGCCGTTGACCTAGCTTAATCTGACTGTTCATTGTTGAGACCTCATGATAACCTTGCAACTTGAAAAAGTTGTAGAACATACACATTGTTAGTCTTCATTCTTCAAAACACAGTGTATGTTTTGCTTGTTCTTTGATTAGTTTTTGAAAATGCAAAACAAACATCCAACTGTCAAAATGAGTCAAACGTGTTAAAGTCTAGGGCTGTCAATGTCAACCATCTTACAAATCAGAAGCCGTGTTCTAGAAAATCAAAATTGTCAGATAGTGATACTTATCCTCTAGTCTTTTTGAGACTGTTCCCCTTTTACCGCAATTACCCGCATTTTTTCGTAATTGACAGAAGTTTGCCATAGTTATCTTATTTATTGCCACAATCATCTTGTTTATTATCGCAATCGGTGATAAATTACCGCAATCGACTATTTACTTTACCACAATCGGTGGAGTTGTACCGCAATTGACTAGAGATACATTATTCCTATTTTGACCTAAAAACCTTGGAAGAACTCTACATTTGGTGTCCAAAACTAGTGTCTATCCCAAGAAAATGCGAAGAACATTGTGTGAATCTCTAAACATTAAATATCATCCCTTCTCTGAAAAGCATGATTATTGTCAAAAACATTGTTAGTTCGGAAGCTCATACTCGAAATACCTTGATCTCATCATATCAAACATCATCATCATTATCAAAGTGACTTTTTCCAAGGCAAAGGTCGACAAATCTTATCTTTTTGCATCATCACCACTTTGAGATCAAGATATATCAAAATTTGTCCTTAGAATTACCCTTGTCCAAAACATAACTCGGACTTCCTTAGAAAGGATATTCTTTTTTGTTTGCTTTATATCACTTGTTTTAGTTACAAAATCTGGACCACACTATGTCTCAAACACCTCATGGAGGGCCTTACACAAGGTCAAAGGCTAGAACACAACCTGATGAGTCATATATCAACAGATTCCCCGATTGGGAAACAAAGCAAGGGAATGATCCTTTTGTAAATTCCAGTTCTTCTCTATTCATTGAACAACCCCGTGGGTCAACTTTTTTCCAAGATATCATATAAGTAGAGATTGAAGATGTTGAGAAAGATGCTTATTCCACAAAAGTAGTTGATGTTGTCATAGAGACAAATCCTGAACGTTATTTAGCCATGCTAATAAAGAAGGGAGTCAAACTCCCCACTGAATTTAGTGTATCAACCATATGGCCCAAAAACCCTCTCGTAGGTCAAAACACTACTCAATCCTCCCAGATACTACTTGTTGTGTCTCAAATATTCCCACCATTGATAACACCCACATTAGCACAAATGATATCCAATCAAATCAATTGCACAAACCAAGCAAGCACATATTCCACTCAAAGCATGACAGGATCGCAACTAAGTGCACCCATGGTCACTAGTATGCCTCCACCTTCGGTCTCATGGCTGGGAAAATCAAGCTCTCATGCTATGCCTTCCATCCCACCAAACACCAACTAATTTGAAACTATGGCACTGCTGCAGTCAATTCACACTAGTCTCAAGATCAACACCTCATGCCCACAGGGATCCATCTCTGCAGGTATGACTTACATTCAATGCCCACCCAAGCCTACACCATTGCCCATTCCAACATCAATTCAACCTCCACAATAGCAACCCCAGCTTCAGTTACCTCAAATCCAACCTCCGCAACAACAACCCCAGCTTCAGTTGCCTCAAATCCAACTTTTGCAACAACAACCCTAGCTTCAGTTGCCTCAAAACCAACCCCAGCTTCAGTTGCCTCAATTCCAACCTCAACAAAAACAACCCCAGCTTCAAGCCCAACCTCGGCAGCAACAATATCAACCCCAGTTTCAACCACAACAACATTCCCAATCCCAACAACAAACACATCAAAACCCACCATGGGCTACTCATGTGCCCCCATTTCAAAATAACTCGGTGGGAAATCAATATGAAGTCCCCAGGATGAAATCCTATGTTCCTACTCAAGGGACACAGAGGCACAGCCTCATACCCACTACAGCACACAGGAACATTATCACACATCAACCTCAATATCAAATGGACATGTTAATGCAATAAATGTAAACCCTTCAATCCCAAATGATGGATATGTAAAATCAGGGGCAAACTAAATCCTACACCATAGAGGATTTATACCCATACCCCTTTGACCATTCTCTCCACATGTCTCTGTTCCCAAATCACTTCTCGGTACCAAAATTTGACAAATATAGGGGCAATACCAACCCTATTGAACATATCCGATATTTTTTGCTAGTTGCGTCGAAGTCACCCATGATGAAACATATTTAATGCAATTGTTCCCACAAAGCTTAGCCAGACCAGCAATGGAATGGTTCTCGTATTTACCTCATAGCATTCAGTCTTGGGGTGAACTAACTAAAAATTTCATTGCTCACTTCCATCATAACATCAAGCGCAAGGTCAACATCAAGGACCTTTGCGATATCAAACAAAAGGATGGAGAGTCTTTTGTGAAGTTCCTATAGAGATGGAGGAATACTGCAAACCACATAACATATGATGTGCCTGAACAAGACTTAATAGTCATGTTCATTGACAACCTGATCCCAGACATGTCATTCACAACAGAATTATAGTTAGCTCCAAACTTCACACAACTCATCGAACGAGGAGTTTGTTGCGAGCAGAACTTAGTCAAATGAGGAATCCTTGGAGATCCAACACAAATGAATACAAATAAAAATGCAATGGACAAAACTAAATGGTGGAACAAAAACAAGAATGTCACCAATGATGGTGTCATTGATGTGAAGACAGTCAACTATGCACAACCCAAGGTGTCACTGCAAGGCACACCTGTGGCCAACCAACAATCCATAGGGCCCACTCAACAAACATACACCCAAAACCAACCTCCCCCTGTCCAAGCAACCGCTATGCCAAACCGTCAACAACAGACTCAACGCAGACCACGGTTTCAATTCCAGCAACGAGATTTCACACCATTAGGAGAGCCGATAGAATCAACTTTATGCAAGTTGATACAATCCAACACTATCACTCTCCCAAAAATCAGGGATTTTGAACAAGATACCAACAAACTAAGGTGGTATAATGACAAAGACTTCTGCAAGTTTCATCGGGTGAAAGGACATAAAACATCCAACTGTTACCGATTGAAACATGCTATCTAAGATCTGATTGACACAGGGGTCATCGATGTAACAAATACCCAAGCCAAAGGAATGATTGATCACACTATCTTCAATGATACATTTCATTATCACAACAAGGGAAAATCCTCTGGGTCTGGTGGATCATCTAAACAAGTCAACTATACATATGCCAACAGTGATAACACTATAAATTGCCTCAATCCTTCAGATAGATATGTGGCTATGATCATTATCAAAGACCAAGGTAACAATTGTGTTGTAACCATGCATCATGCCAGAGTTGTCTTGCAAGGTGTACCCTCCTCATCTACTACATCTTCCAATCCTAATGCAATCTCAAATCCACAGCCAAGCATAGTGGATCAACTAAAGCGCACACCTGCCCAAATCTCCATGTTTGACCTATTGCGCATATCTCCGCAGCATAAACTGGCACTTGACCAAGCCCTTCAAAATGCAATTGTCCTAAGGGACATAACACCCAAGAGCTTCCAAACAATGGTTAACCATATAGCTACTAACAAATATGCCACATTCATAGACCGTGATGTGCTGCCGCATAAACCCCTGCACAATGATCCTTTGCACTTGCTTGTTCAGGTCCACAAAAGTGCTATCTATAGAGTCCTTATTGATGGTGGAGCTGGGTTAAACATCTATACTCTAAAGTTAATCAAGCAACTAGGCTATTCAGAATCAAGCATTGATGTCACAAGGAGGATAAATATCATAGCTTATGATGAAGAGGAAAGATCCTCAAAAGGTATTATCATTCTACCTGTCCATATTGGTCCAGTGGTAAAAAATACACCCTTCCAGATCCTAGACCTTGAGTTGGGATACAACATGTTACTAGGGAGACCATGGATACATTAAATGCAAGCCATACCCTCAACATACCATCAATGCATCAAGTTCCCACACCAGGGAGAAGAAATAATTATAGAGGGAGATCCCAATCCTTTCCAATATTGTAATGCAGTCCAAATTAGTATCAACAACCAGGTACCTTTAAACCAAGATGCAAGCATCCCATCCTCTTCAAAAGCAACTCCTAAGGATGTCACATGGAAAGAGGGAAAAATATCCATTACCGAAAAGGGTTGTGGTGAATACAAATATGAAGAGGCTTTCACAATCATGAACATGCCTCAGAGCCCAAGAACATATGGCATGCCGCAACCGGTTATAATAACAGAAAATCCAGTGCCTGTTCTATTTAGATGTTCACCCACAACTTTTGTCAGATGGGGGAACATTGCAGAAGAAAATCCATTTGAACAAGACATTAGTACATGGTTGTACCAAGATCCATAAGAGACATTTCGACAACCCCTACCCCTATCAAACTATGGAAATAGTTATACAATGTTACAAAGATTCAGGTATGATGGCACAATAGGTCTGGGGGCAAGACAACAAGGCTTAATGGAATTTTCTCTCCCACCAACCCAGAAAAACACAAGAGGGTTAGGCTATGGGAAACAAAGAACCATCCCTATAATCCAAGACATCCCAGTTGATCAGGAACAAATAGAAGAGATGCATCGAGGGCATAACTCAGAACATGACTTAATAAGCAACATACTGGCACAATTATTGCCCGCCAAAGAGGGAACCTCTCAAACCCAAATGAACCTCAACATAGCTATCAATGATAACAGAGGAAGTGAGACATCTGATGAGCATTCTATCAAAACTGACTCCCATGAGTACGAGTGGAGATCCCTTCATGACTCTGAATCGTCGATCCCAGATTATTCCCCTTGGTCAGACACTATCATAAACCTAGAAGACTTATTTGACCAACTATCCATTGCTGACCAACCCTACATAGATAAACTTGTCATTTACCATTCCTTAGGTGATGCATCCACATCACATTCTAGTTTTGTAGGAACCATATATGTCATCCCTTTCAACCACATAGAGTCAAACTAGCACAAGAGTCTATGTCTAGTACACCCAGAGCTAATAGAGTGGGATCAATAAGGACCGCCTAATATGGATGTCTTTGAGAATGATGAGGCTATTGTAAACTTCATGGGACTTAGAGAGGGAATGCCATCAAGAGACCACAAAGCAAGCTTCTCCTTTGACCTCGACAGATCAACATACTTCGGGGAGGAAGCCCCTCTTTCTAGTCCACAAAAGAAAAAAGAACAAAAAAATGATAAAAAGCTAAAACAAGAGGTATCTTCTAGCAAAAACCTCACTGAGGTGCTAGAAGATGGAAAGAAGGAACTCCTCCCCTTGACAGAGGAGAAATCACCATTACTAGCAGAAGAAATAGAGGAAGTCAATTTGGGAGATGACAAGAACCCAAAGAACATTTACTTGGCAAAATCACTCACCCCACAGGAGAGAGAACAGTTCATCAGTTTCTTTAAGGCAAGGATGATCAACTTTGCATGGTCCTACTCAGATATGCTAGGATTAGATCTAGAACTTGTGCTACATCATCTCTCATTGCTACCCAATGCCAAACTGGTCAAGTAGAAGCTCAGGAAGATGCATCCCCATGTTTCATTGCTAGTCAAGATAAAATTGAAAAAGCTCCTGGATGCCAAATTCATAAGACCAATCCCATACGCAGACTAGATATCTAACTTGGTACCAGTTATAAAGCACAGTGGTCAGATCTGAATTCACACAGACTTTAGAGATCTCAACATAGCTTGTCCCAAGGATGATTTTCCTTTACCTAACATTGACATGATAGTGGATCTAACCGCTGGACATAAAATGCTATCACTTATGGATGGCTTTTCAGGGCATAATCAGATAAGGATCACACCAGAAGACCAACATAAAACATCTTTCACATGTCCTTGGGGCACTTACTATTGGAACGTCATGTCGTTTGGTTTAAAAAATGATGGCGCAACATATCAAAGGGCTATGACAACTATTTTTCATGATCTCATCCACAAAACAATAGAAGACTATGTGGATGACATACTATCCAAGTCAATGCTTCACAAGGATCATTTGCAAGTATTGGGACCAATATTTGACAGAATGTAGGAATACAAGGTCTGTTTAAACCCAAAGAGATGTGCATTCAAAATCACCGTAGGAAAACTAATAGCATTCATAGTCTCACATAGAGGCATCAAAGTATACCCAGAGAAAGTCAAAGCAATATTGGACAAGCTTCCACCATCAAACCTGAGGCAACTAAGAGAGCTACAAGGAAGGCTCCAATCAATTAGGCACTTCATAACTCAACTAGAAAACAAGTGCCCCCCATTCAAACATCTAATGCACAAAGACATCAAATTCATATGGATAGAGCAATGTGAATACGCATTCCAAATATTCAAGGACTACCTCCTCAAGTCTCCTATATTGGTGCCACCAGTACAAGGTAGACCATTGCTTCTGTATATCTCAGCAATGAAATTAGCATTAGGTGTACTCTTGGTACAACATGATGACATAGGTAAAGAAAGGGCCATCTACTATCTAAGCAGAACATTGGTAGGATATGAGCTCAACTATATGCCAATTGAAAAATCATGCCTTGCAGTTGTCTTTGCTTCCCAGAAGATGAGACATTATATGTTGAGTCACCAAACAAAGTTAATCGCACATATTGATCCATTAAAGTACCTCCTAAGCAAAGCAGTGCTCACAAGATGACTTGCAAAATGGGTAATGATATTAAGTGAGTTTGACATTGAGTACGTGGACAGAAATGCCATCAAAGTGCAAGTGATTTCGGACTAACTAGCAGAGGCCCCCATTCAGGATCATCAGCGTATCATTTCCAACTTTCCCGATGAATCTATTATGACACTACAACTAGTGATCGAGGTATGACAACTATACTTTGATGGGTTGTGCACTAACCATGGTGCAGGGGAAGGAATAGAAATTGTCACTCTAGATAATGATACAATTCCAAAATATTTTAGACTCAACTTCCCCTGCACAAACAACATAACAGAATATGAAGCACTGGTCATCGGTTTAAAGATAGCAATTCAATGGAGAATCAAGAACCTTAAGCTCTACAATATTCACAGTTGGTCATTAGCCAAGTCAACAATGATTACATAACAAAAGATGAAAATATAATACCATACAAAGAATAGATGGAAATATTGTGCACCAAGTTCCACTACATCTTCTTTGAGCAAGTACCACAAGCTCAGAACAAAGCTACAGACACAATGACTACCATAGCATCACTGATCGATATTCCAAGCAACAAAACACGATTCCATTTTCTAGTCAAACAACTCTTGGTGCCATCACATTGAGCATCCATCACAAAATCAGCATGCGTCCTTGTTGGTCCTGAAACCCCATGGTACCAAGATGTATACAACTACCTCCAAAATAGTGTCTTACCTCCCAACTTGTCTAAAAACCAAAGAAATTCGCTCATCTGCCAAGCCTCTAGGTATACCATCCTTTCAACTACTTTATATAGATGAAGTCTAGATGGAATGCTACTACGATGTCTCACTTCCATGGAATCCCCGAGAGCTCTGTACGAGGTACATGAAGGAATTTTTGGAACCCACGGAGGTGGAAACAACTTAGCTAAGAAGATCATCCACATGGGATACTATTAGCCCACAATAGAGACAAATGCACACAAACATGTACAAAGGTGTAGACAGTGTCAAATTCATGGAGACCTCATCCATGCACCAACCCAAGAACTAAATCCTATCACATCACCATTTCCATTTTCTATGTGGGGATTTGACCTAGTGGGAAAAATTACACCTTCTTCAGCAAATGGATACAAATACATCATAACAGCGACATAGTACTTCACTAAGTGGGTGGAAGCAATTCCCCTCACTTACATAACTGGAAAGCAGATATCAATGTTCATACTTAACCACATCATCTATCGATACAGGATCCCTCAAACCATCCTGATAGATCATGGTATGCCTTTCCAAAACAAACATGTCAAAGAGCTATGTGAATAGTTCCATATCAAACAAGGGTTCTCTTCCTTTTATTATCCTCAAGGGAACGATCAAGCCAAAGCTACAAACAAAACAATCTTGAAAATCTTGAAGAAAATAGTGAATGAATCAGGACACAACTGGCATTTATAGCTTAGTCCTGCATTATGGGCATATAGAACTAGCGTGAGAACACCTACAAGAGCCACTCCTTTCTCCCTAGTGTATGGATTAGAGGTGGTATTACCCCTCAAAGTGGAAATCCCATCCCTAAGGATATCTTTGAAGAACCTAATTATAGACAAAGACTACAAAGTAGCAAGGCTCAGTGAACTGGAGTTACTATATCAAAGAAGACAGCATGCCTTCAACCACTTACAAGGCTATTAGAATTGCCTTAGAAGGAACTATCATAAGAAGGTGAGGTCATGAACATTTGAGATAGGATACCTTGTCCTCATGGAAAATCAAAAGAACCAAGCAAAGCAAGTCAAACCTGGAAAGTTCGAGCCCAACTGGCTAGGACCATATGTCATTGTCAGCTCTACCCATAGTGGGGCATACATACTGGCGACACCAAAAGGGGATCAGCTCCCCAGATACATCAATAGCATGCACCTCAAGAGGTTCTACCCTTGAGGTCTCTATGGTTAAGGCACCTATCTACATATCCAGAAAATACCAAAAAAATTAAAAAAATACAAAATGTTACCTTGGTGAAAACCTGGCAATCAAGCGCCTTGGTGACGACAAAAAAATCAATCAGCAAAAAAAAAGTAAAGAGAAACAAAATCACTCTCTCAGTGAAAACTTGGCAAATAGACACTATTGAGTAGGTACCTTGGTGAAAACCTGGCAAACATGTGCCAAGTGTTCAAATACAGCTTCACCATCAATGATTCTCCAAGATCAAAAGCTTGGGCACTCTTCAAATGCAAGACTAACTACCCAAGCTATATTCAGAAGCACACTCCCCTCTGAGCACCAAGCACTTACCCATGGTTAATACTAGTCCACCAAACTAGGGGGCAATTCTAAATGTCCTGAAAAAATCCAAAAAATCATAAAACCAATCAAAAAAATCCTAAAAATCGGAAAACACATCAAAATCCTAAAAAGATCAAAAAATAAGAGAAAATCAATCTCCATAAAAAAATTCAAAAAATTGCAAAATCGCAAGCAATATAACCAACTCGGTTATCAAGAGAGCAAACAACGATCATGCCCAGTCAATCAATGTCACAATCATGAGCTTTGTGAATCAGCATTGGGCTCATCTAACACAACTTTATCAATCTATCAAATCAATCAACAAGCAACTGGCGACCAAGCCAATCTATCAATTGTCACAATCACGAGGTTTGTGAATTAGCATTAGGCCCATCTGACACAGCTAGGATCAGCTGCCAAAATGATCACAATCAATCAATCAAATCATATCAATCATCTTACACGGTGATGGATATGCTCAAACCAGACAGGTCAGTCTTATATGAGTAATCTATTACTGAAACCAAACACACTCAAGCAATCAAGCTAATCAAGCCTATCAAAAGAGTCAAGCCAATCAAGAGAATCCAACTACATTGAGGAACCATCCAGAATTGTTGACTAGGTCAGTCAGTCGGTTAGATGTCAGTCTATATTTTGTGGTTATGTTCTTACGCTACTCTAGGATCCACCATGTGAGGAGAGTAGCTATGATAGATCATGACTTATTTTCTTCGATTGTTGTCTGTTGAATGTTCACTTTGATTTCAAGGCCGTGATGATTTAGGATAAATGCGGTAGGCACTGTCACTTATCTGGCAGTTACACAGTTCCACGATCTGAGCTTAACCCTGGGAAAGAATTGGACATTCCCTCTCTTTTATTTTCTTGTTTAGTTTATAGAATCAAGAGCTCACGACATTATTCAGATGGACTCTGAGTGCATTGGAGTTCTATCTTGGTTTCTATGGTCTTTTCTTTTCTTTTTGCAATCAAGATCTCACAATGCTATCTAGATGGACTCTAGGGGCGTAGGAGTTCTATTTTGTTTTCTTTGGCCTTCCCTTTCAGAATCAAGAGCTCACGATGTTATCCAGATGGACTCTGGGTGCATAGGAGTTCTATCTTGGTTTTCTTGTTTCAGTTTATTCAGAGGACAAAGTGGTATCTAGATGGTCAATATCTGGGTGCTTTTGGCTCTCTTTCTTTTCAAATAGGGAACATAGCTGAACCCAAAGGGTCAATATTTGGGTGCACTAAGTTCTCTTTCTATTCAATCTCTCTACTCCTTCTTCTTATCAAGAGGTCATAGCGGTATCCAGGTGGTATGTGATCTGGATGCATTGGACGCTCTTCAAAATTTCAAAAAACAAAAAAAAGATGCAATGATGACAAATATTGGAAACAGGGGCACTGACTTGAGACACTCATCCTTTCTATGAATTCATATCTATCAAAAAAAGCAAAAAAATCATTTCTATCATTCCATATCTATTAGATCAATCCCAGAGAACATCTATCCAAACTAACTTCTTTCTAAATTAACACATGCATTACTTAGATATTTTTTGCATAATAGATTGAATTCATTCCATTTAAGTGCATCAGAAAAAGAAAAAAAAAACATAGTAGTTGCATACATGGTAATCATAAATCACATGCATCCATAAACATCTCATATAAACATGCATTTCATTTCCACCATCCTGCATCAACATGTCAGTATCATAGGAAAAGTAAATCATCCATCTAATGAGTTTGCATCATAGGAATCATATTGCATATACATCTCATCATCTAAAACCACATCATATATAATCATACATATAGCAAGTCAACCAATGCATATCATATCAAATCAATAGCTGCATCTCATATAAATCAAAATATCTGAGTACAATGAACAGTCACAAGTCTGAACAAAGGAAGGTAGTCAACATATATCAATAAATATCACTGTGTTGGGATACAATAATGGATCAAACTCAGAGTATATCAGATGAACATCACTACAAAAATGGTATGTGATACATAATATGTGAAGCATCAAGATCAACATGTGCTACCCCCACCCTCGCCAGGAGGTGGACGAGGGGGTGGCATATCAGAAGTTGGTCTCTATGATGAACCAGGAGCTCCAACACCACTGCTCTATTATATCTATGCCCTGCTAGATCTTTGAGAGGCTGTATAACTGGGCACTCTCTACTCGGCAAGAACTGCACCCTCATAGTAGCGCCTCTAGTACTCAATCTCTCTTTGTGCATCATGCCCAGATCTATAGTATCGGTATCGAACATATCGGTGAGAGGTATCTTGTACACTATTAATGAATGAATGAACCTCCTCTCGAGCTTGTCTCTCTCTAGCCTCGGCTGCTGTAACCCTAGCCTCTAATGTTGTAGCACACGAATCAGCATAAGGAAGTCTAGCCTATAGATCTTGTACCTACTAGGTGAGCTACTCCAACTCTGAGGGATCCACCTCCATACCTCCCATGGCCACATCCATATTCCCCTCCTCGGCCCTATCTCCCAATCCCTCATATCCCCTCCCCCTCACCACCCATGAGTCATCCTCACTCTCTGAACTCTCCCCGGTACCGCTTCCAGTACTGCCACTACCAGTCGAGGAACTCGTCCCTGCATTCTGCTCATCTGAGGCCTCCACATCTATATCTCCTATCTCCACATCTATATCCTCTATCAAAACCCTATCCTCCTCTCTCAGAGCCAAAACAACACCAATCTGTCAGCGTACTCTCTGCACCAGCTGAGGTGCCTCCTTCTCCATCGCCTCCTCATCCTCCAAAATGGTACTCAAACCAACTCTTTGAGTACTAGAATGACCACCACTACGCCCACATCTAGTCCTCACTCCACCACCCGCACCCCCAGGACCCAGATCATCTCCTCCATCATCTCCCCTCCCTCAACCACCATCTCTCCCACCATCCCGTCCACCATCTCGACCTCCAACCCTCCCTCTGTCATGGCCACCATCCTTCCCTCCATCACTACCACCCCTCCCTTGTCGTACCTAACGACACCTCCTCATGAGTGTCCCAGCAACATGATGAGAGACATTTGTAAGTGCAACTGCTCGAGTCTGGGCCCAATGAAAATCAAACTGGGGAGTAGTGCCTACAAAGAGATCAAATTCAAATATTAGTATCACATCAGATAAAGGACAAACATCACATAGAGCAAATAGATTATAAGAGCAGTAAGGAAACTGAGCAAGAGAGGTGACAAAAAAAAAAAAACCTGCATCTATAGTGGTTGATCGCCATGTCCACGCAATAGGAAGTAACCTTACAAACTTGGTATGGGCAACATCAAGTGATACAACACCACCCCAAATGGTAGAGTCCCTTGACCTACGAGAAAAATAAGAAAAATAATCTGACACATCTTGTCGCTCACCAAACTGACGCAACACCCTGTCGGTGTTGTGAAAATCAATCATGTGAACATGGTCAGTCACACAAACAATCAAATATCTCCACTTCTTGCAGAAGGGAAGATGGATGTCCTCTCCATCCCAAAGAGGACAATCTCTATACGACCTCCATATGAAATTGGGCATCATATCTAGCTGTTGACGCCAATACAACAAATGACCCATATGGGTCTTGTTAATGTTTGTAGCTTTAGTCGTATGATCATTTAGAATACATATAATACTTTAATATTGATTAATAATAATATATTGCATTTGTATACATATTTATATGTGATGTATATACCTATATATATATTATATTATTATTAAATATATATTATGCAAACTTATATTATTCTAATATAAAATATTAACAATAATAATGAATAGACATGTCCCATGAAGGGACATGTCTCTGCTAGTCTCTTTCTCAATATAAATACTAGAAAGATTGCTGCATTTGGAAAATACATACAATATAGAGAGTGCGATTACATTTGCAGTGATCCTAAAACTCACTATGGTATCGGAGCAGGCTGTAAATGTAAACTCAATGAACAAACAAAGGTTTTTTAAATGATGTTATTGGATATCTTGGAGAAAGAATCGAGCTCTAAGTTCCAGCGGATATATTAATCTTGATATCTCCTTGAGCCATATCCATAATGTCTAGAAATTAAAATTATTACGAACAACACTTAAAATTCTTTGCGGCAAAGATTTAACATGATGTTATCACTGAGATTACTCTCATTGAAGCTGATCAAGAAAAGAAAAAGCATCAAATAGATATAAAGAATGCTACGGTGATAGGAAATACTTTGCCAAATCATATTCAAACCTCTCCCCATAGTTTTTTGTTATAGATTAGAAATTGAAGTGAATGAGGCATATGTGCAACCAAGTATAAATTTGGAAAGAAGTTGAAAGCATAATTCAGTGGTAAATGGTAACAAGAACAAGTTTGGATCTAGCATTGTTGTATAATTTCAAAATTATGACCCACTGATAACACTATGAAGTTTACAAAGATAAATATAAATCAAGGATATGCACCTAAAACCTGCAATTCTGATTGTAAATATAAAATTGATTAAAACATACAGATGTTTCATAAAGTTTTGATGTTTTGCCAATACGTCAATACTAGTTCATTTTTATATCGACCAAGAGAATGCTATATACATTCGACAACAAATGCAGTAATATTTTTCACCATATACACAATATTGATTGAATTGATTGGCACTCGATCGAAACCATTCATTATTCATCTGAGGAAGAACAAGAAGCATCGGCTTGTAAGAAGGAACTGCCATCAGAAAACAAGAAGAAAAAATGATGGCAATGCTTCAAGGAAGGATTCAGCATTGTCTGTTGCGGAGGCTTTGATGGGTAAAGAGAGGGTTCTGTCAATGTTTACATTGTCTTCAATGTCCAAGCATAGGTGACAGTGATCAAAGAACATCATTAGGGTGTCTTATCTTCTCAGCTAGAGATTTTATTGCATATTAGTTTCCAAGCGGTCCATACATTGTAGAGGCATACAAGGTTTGCTACAACACTTAAGTTCCATGGTATCGATCGTTGAGGACAACTAGTTTTGCATAAGATATATTCTAGTAATCCAACATGATCACATCTGAGCCTTCATCCATATCAACTATCAAAGGCATCACTAAGGAGACTGCATCAATAAAGTATCAACATTAGTTTTTATATTCCAAACTATAAGCGTTGCATGTATTTTATAATTATATCAACCAATCTGTGATCAAAGGACTTTTGGGAGTCGACATACAGTTTTGATGAATATTGGCAGTAAGAAGATTGATTATCTATTGATGACTCATCAAATGGACTAATCGCAAAAACATTGAATTGAGATATTCTAGTCAATCCCTTCGTATGAGGTGAAAGCCCATATTTGAAGAATTGGTGGTACACTAGATATAATGAAAAATTCAAGGAAGATATAATTGTGTTACCTATATATGAGAAAAAGAAGGGAAAAGAGGTCAGATACTTGATCGGTGTCTTAGAATGAAAAATGCACACATAGAGTTTCACACCCTTCATACTCATTGCAGATTGTATTTGGATTGGATGCACTAGAGTAGTATTGCAATGAAAATCATCCCTGACTTAGTATGGAGTACGCTCTATCTTGACTCTATTTAGATCAACACGCACGATAACATTAATGTCTCTCATCATTCATCTAGGATTATCAACGAGGAAGCGTCATCTCTTAAATATATATTATGCAAACCTTCGATTATTCTCTAAGATTGGATGAAACATACAATGATATCAACGGTGAAATATAGTTGCCAAATTCTGGCATCATAAAATATCAAAATTTTCATAAAGCCCATCGGGAGTCAAGTATTAATGGCTATGAGGAAAGATGGCAGTCTTTCTTACAGTATCAAAGAAGCATCCAAGAGTATGGATTCATTGAAGGGGAATTATGATGAGAGTTGATTTATGCCTGATATTTCCTATATGGGCTCACCTTACGAAAGGGAATATTTAAAACTTAAGATAAGTAT
>MU227302.1:3741601-3774305 GCA_018584345.1 Thuja plicata
TCATGTTTGCTAGCACTTAGAATCTCTGGTTTGAACGATATTGAAACAAATCTAAGCACAACTCTCTGTATCACTTAGAAATTTCAATCACTCGAGAACACTGTAACAGCTCTGAATATCACCTTTTTCTCTAAAACAATAACTTTGCTCTGAGATCATAAACTCGGTGAATAGGAATGAGTGCACGATCCTCTATTTATAGCCAAAGGATTCAGAGTACATGGCTCAAAATTCAAAAACGTCAGTTCTGCATTTAATTTGATATGCCATGAAACGTTCAAAAACCTAGCCGTAGTCGCGCGAGGTGACAGGAAATCAAATTTAAATCATGAATATTTTGGCGCAATCATAAAACGGTTAAGACAGCTGACATGGCACTTGTGATTCGTCCTTTGTCATATATCTTAGCTACCTTTTGTACACAGTAATCAAAAATTCTTATATTTGATTGGCCGCTGGGTGATTTCCTCTGTCACGTCCTCCAGTTGGCGCCACTTTTCTAGATCCTGTTTATCAGGTGACCTCGCGACCTCATTAAGTCTCTTTGTCGCGAGCACTTTTCTTTAACCACGGTCTGATCTTCAGACTTGGCGACAATGTAACTCTTTTACCTCAGCTAACCCAAGTCTCTCTAGCGATCAGGTGACTATGCAAAAATCTAAGTCGCGGGGAGTTAACCTTAACTCATCTATCTTCTCCAGACTTGGTGACAAACCGTTGTATTTTAACTTTTCATAGTAATCGCTAAGTCGCTGGATGCTCATTTCTCTTTTCTAGACTTCACGACAACACTTAGTCGCTGAGTCGGGTGATAAGATCAACTTAACCTTATTATATAGCACATGCCCTTTTCTGTTTACAGTGACCTCGCGACATACCTTAATCGCTTAGTCGGAAGGACTTTCTCCCTGGGGCACTTTTATCACCAGACTACGCGACCACCGTCAGATCTTTTCATTCCTTCATCGCACGGCTGTCTTTTAATCGCTTTATATTTCCTTATGCCCTTAAATCATCAGGAGACTTCGCGACTGAGGGAAAATATACCTTAGTCTTGTTATCGCGTGATCCCCTTTCTCCTTCTGGCGACCCAGTGACAACCACTAGGTCTGTGACAGATGTCATCTATTACTTCATCCAATTTATGCATTCTGGAAATCTGAGTAACCGCCCTGATCTAGTGACATCCCGACTGAGGGAAATCTCTTAGCATGAAACAGTTAGTCACTGGGTCGGGACTGTTATGTCTTAACCGCCTTTTTATCACTAGACCACGCGACTGAAGAAATAACTTAACTGTTTGACTGAGCTGATCCAGCGACCATGCGACATGAAGTGAATTGCGAAGTCGGAAGACATTTCTTTGACCTGTTGACTCTTCTCGCGATCACCCGACTAAGGCGGGTCCCATTCATTTTAAAAGGTCATAACATGAAATCAAGCGACAACCCGACCAAAGAAAGATCGCTAAGTCTTGAGACATAGATGGAATATTCGATTTTTTATCAAGACTACGCGACTGAGGGCAAAAGCAAAGTCAGGAGATGTTTTAGCATATTCATTTCTGGTAAAGCGATCAAGCGACCTGACTTAGAGCACATGTCTTAAGTGACTGAAAAAGGTAACGAAGAAATATAAAGACATGGCTAAGGGTTTAAAAATACATTGTTTAACATTTGGTTGCTAGGGTTTTCAGGGTTTTTGACAATTTGGGCAAGGTATAGGCATGAAAACCTAAAAATTTTCAGAGAACAAGGAAAAGAACAAGGCACAGCAGCAAAAAATAGGAAATACAACCAACACATCAATTACATACAGATTGTAGCCTTAATCTTTGATTAAATCTTTCTAATGTACTCTTTTCTTGGTAAATTTTCACAAAAATTTATTTGGAAATTCTGGTCAAATCTGGGTGGCCAATCTCTAAGAGAAAGTTGATGTCCCAATGAGCTACAATCACAGATTGTGGAGGCTAGTGTCATCCACACAATATAATATATGATGGCTAAAACACATTTTCATCCCTTCGTACCAGTAAGGAGATGATTCTCTTTATTACTTCTCTTCCTGGATTATTTACCTAGTCATGGGATGATGTCTCAGTGTTATAGCATAGTTCTTTTCAAAATCCTCTCCAGTATTTTCAAAACACATAAATGTCTCATGAATCATTAGACTTTAATTTTTTTCAAAGCTCATTTGTATGGTCCATGTATACCTTAGGACAGACTGATCTAGGAGCATCTTGGGTTCTTGGCAGTCCTGTATCACCAAAAATATGTTTTGGTTTGGTTTTGGTTTTGGGTAGCAAGCTCGGTTGGAGACCTTAGTTTCTTAGTCACTTTTGTGGTAGTTCTTGGTTGGAAGATGTGTTGCTTCACTGATAATGGGTGACTAGACTCGGTGGTGATTTTCTTAGTGGTGTCTTGTTCTCAGTGGTGTTCTACTCAGTGGTGTTCCACTTGGTAGCACATTGCTTAGTGGAGCTTGGCTTGGTTGTGCCTCCCACTGAGTGGTTTGGCATTCAGTGTTATTGATCATTGAGGGGGTTATTCTAATTATTTGGGCTGGCTGACTGGTGTGTTTAATTTGGGGTTGTGTTCCTCAAGTTTTGGATCGATCATTGGAGGTGTGAGGACCAAAATCTGATTTGGTTCACTCTCCTATGCAAATTTAATGACCTTTGGATGCCAACTGATGGATAAAACCTTGGGTATTGTGTTCTTGAAGCTGACTATTGTTGAATTGAATTATTGTAAAGCTGGTGTGTGGTTGTGTTGTATAAAAGTAGGGTTTAGGCAGAGCAGTTTAAGGGAGGAGAGATGGAGCTAAGCTTGGGAGTAGCTTGTAGAGCTCATAGCAGCAAGAAGATGGTAGCTAGTGTTGGATTAGGAAATAGGAATATTTCTTGGTGGCTTGCGATCTCAAGTTTAGATCTGTCTTGTTGTTCCTACCGGATTGCTATGTGCCATAGATCTAGGCTAGTTTGGAAGGTGTTGCTCCTGAGAGATATGTTGTATTTTCTAATGTAGTTGGTTGTAACTTGGAAGGCCTTATAGTATGACATGTTGCATGTAATTTCATGTTATTGAATATGATGTGAGTTGATATGTTGATATATCTTGTGTTTTTATGATTTCCATTGTGTTGTTTGTTGAATGTTGCAAGGTTTGGACTGTCCATTCTTGGATCCTCCATCCTTGACTACGTTATGTGGTATCAGAGAGAGGATGATCTAGTTGAGTGAAGGTTGAATTTCCTTCTAAGATCTATGTTGTATATTTGTGTTCCTAAACTTGTGAAACCTGTTTGATTGTTCGTGTGAGGTAGCAAGTTGTGATCTGACTTGCAGACAGTTTGAAGGTTGTCACAAGGTGGTCAGTTGGGATTTTTTGTTGGAGACTTTGTTTTCAGTTGATGGATGGTATGAGCAAGGTTTGAGCTTGTTGTGGTGTCCCAATTTGCATTATGTACTTGTGGCTTTCATTTAGTGTTGTTGTGAGGTGGCAAAGAGTGGATCTAACTTACATCAGCGAAGGAGGTACACAAGGTGGCCGAAAAGGAGATTGGTTGTTGCTTGCTGAGTTGTTCTTGTGAACTAGTTTTTTTTTGGGTAAAATCTTTGGTGAATCATATCAATTACACCTTAGATCTGGAAGGATGCCAAGGAGGATGAACTCTAGGTTTCTTGAACTGATAGAGGATGAAATCAGGATCGTGATGACTGATTTGAGAAAGGAGATGGCTAGTTTGAAGATTGAGGTCTTGGAAGAGATTAGGCATTCTTTTGTTGGATTACATCAAAACCGTAGATTTTTTACTATCATTGAACTTTGGGAAGAGAATCTAATGGGTTTTTTGTTGGAAAATTTTCACATGTTTGATGAAAAGATCATATGCACACTTGAGAGAAAGCTTGAGGAGTTTGTTGATAGGTTTGAAGAGTCAAATGTGTGTAATGTATGTTGGAATTTACCGATCAAACCAAGGTTTATTTGGCCTGTGAAAAGGCTTGTTTGGAGGAGGTATTGGCAAGTTGAAATTTTTTTTGAAGAGGTAAATGGTTTTTATGATTGGACGAACGGATCTGATATGGAAATTGCAGAGCATCTTGTTGTTGATGATGATATTGTTGATGAGGTGGAAGAGGTACCTTTCTCTAAGGATATTTTTGAGGATCTCAATGTTGATGACCTTGTTTATGAGGTTTATATTAGTGGTATTGACCATGTTGTTTTGCATGAGGAGTTGCAGAGGGATATAGAGATGGAAGATGGTGAGATTGAGCATCGTGATTTCTTTGTTGCTGATAAAGATAAGTTATGTGATGAGTTGCATAATTTATTTGTGAAGAAGAGTGGAGATCTGATGCATTATGCTAAGGATTTTGATTAGTATGATCCTATTGGAAGGTGTGTTGACTGGTTGGTTGCAGTGCAAAAGACTCAAAGGTTTGTGTGGAAGAAGGATGACTAGTTGAAGGATAGAGGAGGTGGAATGAATGAAGTTCATGACATATTTGTTTCCAATGATTAGGTGTATGGTTTGAGTGGGGATGAGAGGTATAAGATGATGGAAGGGTTTACAGATCTTATTCTTAGGTCTATTGGTGGATCTATTAGTTGGTCTATTTCTGAGAAGAGGTTATGGAGATCATATCAGAGAAGGCAGGATGTTATTGTGTGGAGGTTATTATTCTTGACCTTGAGGATGTGGAGACTGATGGTTAAGATGAAATAGTTGATTTATGATTTTCTTATGGATTCTGAGTGTGAGGCACACTTCTTTGGTTACCTCAGGTGTCTGATGTAGGAGTGTCTTGGGTTCTTGGCAATCTTGCATCACCTAAAATATGTTTTGGTTTGGTTTTGGTTTTGGGTAGAAAGCTTGGTTGGAGACCCGAGTTTCTCAATCACTTTGGTGGTAGGTCTCGGTTGGAAGATATGTTTCTTCATCAACAGACTCGATAAATAGACTCAATGGTATTTTTTTCTCATTGGTGTTCTACTTTGTGGTGTTCCACTCAATAGTACACTTCTTAGTGGTATTTGTTTGATGGAGTTTGGTTCAATTGTGCCTCTCACTAAGTAGTTTGGAATTCAGTGTTCTTGATCATTGACAGGGTTATTCTGACTGTTTGGGCTGGCTAACTGGTGCATTTAATTTGGGGTTGCATTCCTCAAGTTTTGGATCAATCATTGGAGGTGTGAGGACCTAAATCTGATTTGGTTCACTCTCCTATGCAAATTTAATGATCCTTGGATTTTGACTGATGGATAACATATTGAGTGTTGTGTTCTTGACACCAACTATTATTTAATTGAATTGTTTTATTCTTAAGATGACTTGTGGTTGTGTTGTATAAAAGTAGGGTTTGGGTAGAGAAGTTCAAGGGAGAAGAGCTTGAGCTAATCTCGGGAGTAGATTGTAGAACTCATAGAAGCAAGAAGTTGGTAGCTAGTGTTGGATTAGGAAATAGGAAGATTGCATGGTGTCTTGCAAGATCAAGTTTAGGACTGTCTTGGTGTTCCTACTAGATTTTTGTGTGTCACAGATCTGAGATAGTTTGGAAGTTGTTGCTCCTGAGAGATATGTTGTATTTGCTGATGTAGTTGTTCATAATTGGGAAAGCCTTACAACCCAAAATGTTGCATATAATTTTATGCTATTGAATATGATGTGAGTTGATATGTTTATATATCTTGTGTTGTTATGGTTTCTATTCTGTTGTTTTTTGAATGCTGTAAGGTTTGGACTGTCCATTCTTGGATCCTCCATCCTTGACTACGTCACAGAAGAAGTATGATTTCATATGGACTTTCTGTTGATTAACCGAATGTATATATGTATCTTCATGACTATGAAACATCTTTATTTGGGGAAAGAGACAAAGAAAGGCGACCCAAAATATCCCCAAAAATGAAACTTCACATAAAGCTATGAAACAAAAACCTAGTTTCCCTTAGGCACCCAAAAACCCATAAATCTAATTAAAATCCATTTTGGGATACACAGAAACTTTAGTAGCATAATAGTATGAAATTTATTAAAGAAAACCTCAATTACTCATAGGGATTGAACTGGATGACTGAAAGCTAAAAAAATTTGGAGGAGTACTAAATCTCAGCCCACAAAGCTAAAGAAAACAAGAAATGACTCAAACAATGGAGAAAATAATTAAATAATGAAGCATCTACCTCATAGCCAGAGGAGAAATCTGAAAGAATGAGGAATAAGTAAACTCCTTGTTGAATCCAAAAGTTGTTCCACATAAATGATGGTATTCAGGGAACAATTCCAATGAGCCCCTACCCACCAAGATTTGACAACCCAGTTAGTCACAACGAACAAAATAACAATTTTATCCAATCAAGTTTGGAGAAAAATCCAAAAATCCTCACAAAGTAAAAGTGAGAAGTGAGTAAAAGAACTCACTTAAAAAATATAAAGAACTTTTAAAAAGTGACTTTTAAAATAGGTCACTTAAATAATTTAATAAAACTATTGACTTTCCCCCAAAAATAAAATAAATCAATTTCAAATAATTGAAATCCAACTACGAAAAATTAGCAAGTAATAAAATATCAAATTCCTCAAACACTTAAAATCAACATTTAAATTAATCATTTCCTTGACAACTGCAGAGTTCTATATGCATAGACACACTCACAGGTTTTAACACAATATGCATAATGAATCTGGATTTACCAACGCATACTAGAGGGAATAATATAATAAGTACAAGTATGTCATCCATATAGGGATGCCATTGGCTCAATATTAAAGAGCAGTGCTACAATCTCATGTTCCACTAGTGGGGATATAGATACACTCAAATCCTACAAGTTAGGTAAAATGTGTCTTGTACCTGTTCACTAAAATATGCAAATATCAAGTGTAGCTACTCACAATATAATAGCGGAAGCACAACATATAATGATCAAACAATGAAAGAAAATGAGACATCGTCTGGACCTCATGAAGGGGTAACTATGACTTTGTCTCACTTCATACAAACACATTAAGCATAATACATATCAATTGCATGAGCGAATAGTGAACATTAATTCATTTAAATAATCGTTACATTACATTTAACACATTAAATAATCAATCATGGCAACATGAGCACATATTAATGGAAGTAAATACTAAGATATCCAACAATATATAAGGCACAATATTACAGAGAAATTAGATATAATCATCAATATAATAATTCATTATTTCTCAAAGCAAAATACACCAAATATCATCATAAAAATAATGTCACAACAATAGCATCATCATACAGATATGATCAAAACTGTAAACATGAACATAATATAACCATCTTTCACAACTATATACTGGCAACCAAAATAATATACTATCTGTATGTGCTGGAAATCTACCTATTGGGAGCACGCTCAGACATGCAAATGTTAGAGATATAAATCAATAAACCACACTAACATGTCTAAAAACATACTCTAAAACAAAGACTTCCATCACAACCTCCGATGAGCTGAACAAGGGCACCCAATGCCTTGTCTATTTTTTCTTAGAGATGTATGTGGATGTACTCTCCCAACACAATATTAAAATCCTACTTGATTTTCTTACTTGCTATGGATTGAAACTATGATGCAACTAATGGATGTGATAAAGAGTTCAAGAAAAAGTATGAGGAACTTGTCTCAAGACTTCACTAATGAATATGAAGATGCAACAACTAAGCTAGAATGATATGCAAGAGATATTAAAACTAGATTCATTCGTCATTAATCCTAGCATGTGATTTCTAGATTCAACAATGAACTAAAAACATAAGAACGTGAACATGAAATAAGGATTCTAAAGCTAAACTAGCATGATAACAATGCATAAAATGGAGATGATTTGCTCTTTGAAATGGCCTCTATTTATAGATTTTTGGAAGGAAGGAGAGGGCTTGGATGAGGTGGAGCTCATATGGCATCCACACAGGTGCCACATGAGGGACACATAAGTCATGCAAGAGGCCAAGTTTTCTCACACATGTGTGAGAAACTTGTGATGTGATGGGTCAAAGTGTACTTAACATACACATGTGAAGAATCTTGTAAGAGGTGTAAGAGTTTTAGTATAATGAAACACTTTTAGAAAGTGTAAGAAAGTGTCATCAAGGTTGTAAGAAACCTTGTTGGCACCAAATTAGCATGATTTTGAAAAGTCAAATTTGGAAATTTGCTCACACATGTGTGAGCAAATAATAGGACTAATATGTGTAGGAATCAAGAAATTAGCCTAATTAACCTTAGTTAATTAGTGAGTAGGTCTATTTGGTGAGAGTGATGTGGGGTAGGGTAGGATCTAGGTTCAAATTAGTTTAATCCAAATTAAATTTAGATTAATTGTAGTTTAGTAGAATTAAGTCATGTAGAGGAATAAATAAATTATAAATTTATTTAAAAGGGATAAATGAGGGAAATGTATATAACTAAGATTTAATACATTAAAAGGGGCAATAATATTTAAATTAAGATTTAATTTTATTTATTTTTTGATCGGTAAATTAAGATTTAAATATTATGAAGGTGAATCATATTTAATTAAATAGATAGAAAAATATAATTAATATAATTAATTATAATTAACTATAATGTTTTGAGAATATTAATTAAATTAATATAAGGACGATTTTAGACGTCTACATTTTGCCCCTCTTTGATGCGACGTTGAAAGTGGTGCCACATCAAAGAAAAGAAAATAAGATGCCCCAGAAAGGTCAGGGAAACCTAAGGCGGCGAGGGTAGAAGAGTGTGCCCCCTCGAGAAAATAATAGGAAAAAATATAATTTTTTAATAAAAAATTTTCAAAAAAAGGCAGGAAGAGAAGGAAAGAAAACTAATTTGCATGGCGTGTCCAAAAGAAATGGAGGAAAAATGGGGACCAGGATGGGAAACGGGGAGAAGAGCGGGTCCCAAGGGCCTATAAATAGTCCACCAGGGCCTGAAGAGAAGTCATTTTCATTCACAAAGAGCAAAAAAATGGAAGAAAAGAGAAGAGATGGCGGCCATTTGAGAGCGTGCACAACTTGGGGAGCGAGTCAGGGCATATTAGAGACCCGCAGACGTAGGACCACCGGTGAGTAGTCAAAGACCTAGCTGTCCTTTTCATTTTAAGGTTTTAATTTGCATTTATGGCACTTGAAAAGCGTGCAAAACTGGCCCGCAATAGAGACGACGGTTGCCTGATCACCATCTACGCAGACGACAATCGATAGATTATCATCTTCACAGATGGCTAATCATTGATCATTGTCTACGTAGATAGAGATCACATGATAACCGTCTGTGAGGGCAGGGGGGAGTAAAAAAGAGGAGCAAAGACGGTGAAGCAAGTTCACCGTCTGTGCGGAGAAGAGGCAGCAACCTAAAGCTTTGTCTCCATAGATCAGCAACTGTGAAGAACCATCGTCTGCGAGGGTAAACAAGTGTCTCCGTCAATTGACCAAAAAATAGAAGAAAATGGAGGTAAAGGGATCTGGGGGCATTTTTTGATGCCCCAGATCAAGTCGGGAGCATGTTTCAATGCCCCAGATCAAGAAAGAATGCTATCTGATATCTTACATGGGTGTTTGGTGGATGCAAGAGGATGCGATTTCATTTCAAGTGAGGGATTTTTATCTAGCAATGATGGTGCTGGTGTAGGAGTTGATGGCGAAGGAGTGGGATTTAGTCACCATGTGTGGGTTAGAGCATTTTCACCTCTGGCCTCACTTGAGAGAGCATAATGCGCTTATGTTGGCATTGATTGAGAGGTGGCATAGTACCACCTCAAGCTTTCACTTCCCCAAAGGGGAAGCTAGTATTACTCTACACGATGTGTAGAGGATTTACAAAGTGTCGATTTGGGTGCTGATACCTGAGTATTGCTTTGAGCGGTCAGAGCTATACATGGAGATGGCCTTCGGGAGGGCGTATACTGATATTTTGATGACACGACAGTGGATGTTCTGGGTGGGGGCTATGGTGGCACAGCCATGGTTGTGATAGATGGCACTTTATTTGGCCGATTTGGTAGGAGGACAGATGATGTCGGATCATGCAAGGAAGGGATTCCCTATCGGCTGGGCATGAGTATTGAGCAACATGGTGGAGGATGGACAATAGTACTGTTGGGCTTATACCATATTGGGTTAGTTATATTATGATCTGCACATGTGCACCTACTGTAAGGGTAGGGCATTAGGACCAGGTTGTACTTTGTTACTGGTATGGGCATGGGAGTATATAGTTGTCATACACCTGATTTGCACACATGAGACCAGGCAAGCTTATGATCCATTTGCATGTAGGTACCGACCACCGATTAGCTACCAGCCTATAGACTCGATTGGGTATTGGTGGAGGAGATTAGATGAGGTGGGTGACATTCAGTGGGCACCATATGCAGAGTGTAAAACATGGGGCCATCAGGTCCCACAACAAGATGGAGATGCTTATGGAGAGGATGATCATTATGATTCTTATTATCTGAGATTTGTACAGACCAATTGTTGGTTGATAGGATGTACATCCTATATGATAGCCAGGCACATGTCATCGAGGGTACAGAGACATATGGGACAGGTGCAAGAGGCCGTGCCAGATGGATTTTGTCATTTGTTGGTGACTCGGGAGGTAGGCAGCATCTGGGGGATTGGGGTTGATCTATGGAGAGCTTAGGGATCATGGATAGGCATGATGGGAATAGCATGGCTCAGAGCATGGGAGTCACTACATGATGCAGGGGTAGTGCCAGCATATGCATAGTGGTAGGTGACTCATAGGCCCGTTAGACTGATGATTCCTAGGGTAGTGCAGGCAGATGAGCAGCCTGGGAAAGGAGAGGAGGGAGGAGGACTTGATGGTGATTATGATGATGTGGAGGGAGGAGATAGAGGAGGGGCTGGGGGTAGGAGAGTTTGACCGAGGGTAGCCACCCAGAGATGATGAGGATAGGTAGATATACCTGTAGGGAGAAAACCACCAGTTGTCCCAGACATATAGGGATAGGTATAGGGACAGGGGCCATAAGGGCCACAGGTATAGGGGCCACAGGGAAAGGGGCTACTGGCAAGGTATGTAGCCCATGATGTTCATGATGCTATAGTGGTAGAGTGGGACAGTCTGTAGATAGAGCTGCAAAGGTTACAGGGATTATTGGCTATATCTCAGGCGAATGAGAGTAGTTCACAGGCAAAGATCCTGAGATTATAGGGATTGTTAGCCACCTCTCAGGCGACTAAGAGTAGTTCATAGTCAGAGATTCTGATATTACAGGGACTATTGGCCACTTCACAGGCCACACTGAGTAGCTTACAGACACAACTATCTTGAGTATAGGGGGATTTGGTGGCAGAGACATCATGAGGAGATGGTGCACAGAGTGCTTTGGAAAATCTACAGGCACAGGTGGACAATTGAGAGTTTGCGATGGGGGGATAGGAGGAGGGTGCAGGAGAGGAGCTGGCAGCCATGTCAGCATAGATAGCAGCTTTGATAGTGTAGCAAGATGCTATGCAGATATAGGTAGAGGTTTATAGGGAAGAGTGAGATATAGCTCGCCAGGCAGGCACAACTGCAGGTTTGGGACATGTGCTAGCAAATGCATTTGCAACACAAAGTGATGTTGGCAGGAGAGGATGGGAGGTCATGTATTACATGACCCTATATCACAGAGCCATGCTGGAGGGACAACGAGAGCCAGCATACTCAAATAGGTCTACATCCTAAAGTACAGTTCAGGATTTCCAAGGATTATTGGGGTTACCACCCCGTCCTAGAAGGGGTGCGGGGCCATCACAACCATTGTGATGACTCTTTCAGATAATTTTTTATATACATTTTGTATGACATTATGAGACATTGATTTATGATGGACGTTATATATACATGGAATTTTATGATGGTGATCTATTTTATGTTGTGATTCTATGTGATGTTTATGCAGGATGGATATGATGTGTTATCATTTTATATGTATATGATGTTTATGACTGACATGCAGGATGAGATGAGTTTATATGATTATGCTAACCTATTTGTGATGCAGGGATGAGATGAATATGATAGTTAATGATATATGTGAATGCTTATAGATGGATGTATATTATGTATAATAATGTAGTGTGATGATATATGAATAATGTGAAAATGTGTAATTAATGGACGAAAATGAATGGACTAAAATGAATGGTCGTAATGGTTTAACAATACAACTATAATGATTAATGAATGTATGTAATGGAACTATAATGATTAATGAGTAATGAATGGAGTAACAATGCCACTATAATGATTAATGATTAATGAATGGACTTAAATGATTAAAAAGTTAACCTAATGAATGTAACTATTAATATAATGCAATGAGATGAATGCAACAACTTAGATGAATGTAATGAAAAATGAAATATATGAGGAAATTATTTTTGTGTGTATCAAATAGGTCTAATAGAATCACTTAGGTTGCTGGATAGGGGGAATAACCAGAAACCTTGCTATGTGACCTAGCTAAAATGCAATCCTAACTACATGATGATAGTGGGATCTATACCATGTTAATGTTGGAGACCACACCCTAGTTTAATTTTGCAAAAGGATTTATACACCATGTGCTAGAAAACACAAGTGATATGGTTCCTTTGCATGGACTAGAATCTCAGACAAATAGGTTGCTAGGAACCAGAATGCAAGAGATCAGGTATGATGAGACCTATGAAATGTTTCTCATGAGGAGACGTACTACATCCAAAGATTTTTAGGGATTTGAGATGCATGAATCCTACCCCTAGTGAGGCACACATAGTCATAACTGAACATCAAACATAAATGCACTAACAATCTATGACAAGCATATCATACCATAAATGACACGTATTCCAACATGTACTCACCATAATGAACCAAGACATGAAAGATCGAGGCTGTCATGAGAAGGACACATTGAAACACAAGATAAAATCAACAAAAAAGCATCCTGACCAAGTGGTCATTTAGTCCAAAAGTTCTTTCCATGAACAAATTTGATGTGAGAATTGATAGAAGAGCCGACACCAGAAGGATGCATCCTGATGGGCAAAAGATTGATTGATTGAAATGAGAATTCGCTGGAAATTGCTTGTGAATAGAATGAAACTAGGAAATTCAATCTATCTGCTGATTTGTTGGACATGTTTGCGGTCACTGTGTCTAGAATAAAGCTCAATGTTGATGGGGTAAGCTCATTCGTGCGGGAATGCAATTTTATTGCAAAAATGGAAAATGATCAAGGGACTACTTGCACAGATATGGGTAGTGAAGTTATTATGGAGGCTGTATGAAAGATGGGGGAAAGAGATGGTGGATCTGATTGCACATGGCGCCTGAAATAGGTTTTCACCATAGTACTTATCCATTGTGCCACTGAAGTGGTTTTCACAAATGGATAATTTTATTTCTCTTTCTCTTTTTTCTTTTTTGATACTTTTTGTAAGCTTTAATATTTTTTATGCTTTTTTGAATTTTTTTTTAGTTGTTTATTTTTTGATGTTTTTGGATTTTCCGCTTTTCTAATTTTTTTGCATTTTGATAGTTTTATGTTGTACAATGGACTGCTGAAGGATCAAGCATAGAAGCGCTTGAGATATACAATATTTACAGGATCAAGGATTAGATCTCCCTTTGGTGAAGCAATCTGATAAGCATCAGACCCAAAATTTGTCATGACGATGAAAGACCCCAACCAATTAGGTTTAAACTTTCCTTTCTTGTCATGGTTTTGGAGGTTCTTCATATTGTGTTGCAGGACAAGATCACCAACCTTAAACTAACGAGGTTTAATCCTTTTGTTGAACTAGAGGCAAAGGCAATTTTGATACACACGGAGGTGGTTTAGGGCACTGAGGCGTATCTCATCAAGGAGTCCTAGCTCTTGCAAGAAAGCAACTTTGTATTCTTCTTTGGACAACAGATTCTTGAGAGAAATTCTGAGGGAAGGGAGCTCAATTTCAATGGGTAGAATAGCCTTGGTGTTGTAAACAAGGGAAAAGGGAGTAGCTCCAATGGGGGTATAGATGGAAGTGTGGTAGTCCCAAAGGGTGGGATTGAGGCAAAGGTGCCAATCGCGGCCAGCTTCATTGACTATTTTCTTAAGGATTTTAAGGATAGTTTTATTTGTAGCCTCTGCTTGACCATTGCCTTGCAGAAAGTACTTGTAAGAGGTATGGTGGGTAATGTTGAATTTCCTACATAGCTCTGTGACATCCTTTTTTTATAAAGGTCCTCCATTATGAGTAATGATGTCCTAAGGAATGCCATAGCGATAGATAAGATAGTTCAAAATGAACTTCAAGATCTATTTTCCAGTGGTGTAGGTGAGAGGAACAACTTCGACCCACTTGTTAAAGTACTAAGTAGCGGCAATGATGTATTTATGGCCATTGGAAGAATTAGGGAAAATCTAGCCAATGAGGTTGAGACCCCAATAGGAAAAAGGCCAAGGAGTGATGGTGGGCTGAAGGGATTGGGATGGAGCATGTATCAAATCATTGTGCTACTGACAAGGCACACATTTCTTCACATAGTTGTAAGCATCACATTCCATAGTAGGCCAGTAGTATCCAATGCGTAAAACATTCTTAGCCAAAGTAAGTCCACTAGAGTGAGCCCCATAGATTCCTTGATGTACCTCCTCCAAGGATGTTTATGTTTCATCAGAATTCAGACACCTTAGAAGAGTTCCATTGAAATTCTTTCAGAAAAGGGTATCACCGAGGACTGTGTAAGGGGAAGTGTGATGAATGAAGGTTTTACGTTGATTGGGGGTTAAGGTAAGTGGGTTATGTCCATCATGAAGGTAGGAGTATACTTCTTGGTACCACGGGGAGTTAGGATCAGAAATTTCACACACCATTTCAGAATTCAGTTTGTCACAGGCAAGGACCGTAAGATTCTCTACAAGAAACTCACATTGTTTACTGTTCTCTGGCATGGTGACCAGGGACCCGATAGTATCCATGGTGTTAGTTGATTTGTTGTTTGTGTGGGGGATTTGTTGGAAGACCAATTTAGTGAAATGTTGTTTGTGGTCCTTGATTGTGTGACAATAGGGAAGCAACTTATCATCCTTTGTTTGATATTCATCCATAAATTATTTGATAACCAATTATGAATCACCTAATGCCAACAAACTAAGAATATTCCATTGTATGGCCTGAAGGAGTCCAAGTACAAGGGCATCATATTCTACAATGTTGTTTGTACAAGGAAATTTTAATTTATAAGATTTAGGGATGAGATCCCCTTTTGGTGTAACAAACAAGATTCTTGCTCCCGATCCTTTCTGAGTAAAGGACCCATCAAAATAAAGTTTTTGTGGGGTACTCAGGGCAAGATTGAGGACCGATTAATCTGGAAAATCTATTATTAGTTGATGTTTACCATTAATAGGTGCTTCAACTAACTTGTCTGCAATAACTTGTCCTTTAATAGCTTTGCGATCCACATAAACAATGTCAAATTCACTGAGGATCATAACCCATTTCGCAATACGACCAGTAAGAGCAGTGCGTGATAGGAGATATTTGAGTGGGTCAATCTTGGAAACAAGGTGAGTCTTATGATTGAGCATATAATGTCATAGTTTTTATGTGTAGAAGACAATAGCTAAACATGCTTTCTCAATGAGGTAATAATTTAAGGTCACTCTTAAGGGTCCTATTGAGATAATAGATTGTTCACTCTTTTCTGGTATCATCTAATTGGGCCAACAAAGAACGTAAGGAAACCTCTGTGGTGGATATATACAAAATTAGAGGATGGCCAACAACAGGTGGCACCAACCTAGGTGGATTAGTGAGATATCCCTTAAGTTTATCGAATGCATTTTGGCATAAGCAATCCCATTAGAATTTCATATTCTTGCGCAAGAGATGAGAAAATGGATGCACCTTATCTACTAGCTGTGACATGAATCTCTTGATGGACTACAGTTTTCCTTGTAAGATGCACAACTATTTTAATGTTTTTGGTGGTGGCATCTCTAGGATGGCTTTTACTTTCTTTGGGTCAACTTCTATTCCGCACCATGACACAACATATCCTAGCAACTTACCAGATTGTACTCCAAAGACACATTTCTTGGGATTTAGCTGAAGCTTATACTTTTCCAGTCACTCAAAAATGGTAGTGAGGATAGGGATATGTGATTCTCGTGTCTTGGACTTTCCCAAAATATCATCCACATAGTCTTACATGAGGAGATGGAGGAGATCATGGAAGATGGTTGTCATTGCTCTTTGATATGTGGTGCCAGCGTTCTTAAGGCCAAAGGGCATCACCTGATAACAAAAGGTACCCTAAGGTGTTGTGTAGGTAGTCTTGTGTTGATCTTCTGGTGCTATCCTGATCTGATTATAACCGGAGAAGCCATCCATGAGGGACAACATCTCATGTCCAGTAGTCAAATCCACTGTACTGTCAATATTTGGGAGTGGAAAATCATCCTTAGGACATGCAAGGTTTAGGTCTCTGAAGTTAGTGCAAATGCGGATGCCCCCAATAGGTTCTCCTACTAGTATAATATTGGAGACCCATTTAGGATAGTTGATAGGTCAAACTACTTAAGAATCCAACATCTTCTAAAGCTCTACTTTGACTACCATTGCTACTTACAGATGCATCTTGTGGATTTTTTGTTTAACAGGTTTCACATTGGGATTGACAATAAGATGGTGCATGAAAAGATCTGTATCTATCATAGGCATGTCCTTGTAGGTCCAGGAAAAGTTGATTTTATGTTTATGAAGGAATGCTATCATTTCTTTCTTTTCTTGATCACTGAGAGAGACTGCAATGTAAGTGATGTGTGGATCTTCTTTTGTGCCCAGATTGATCGGGATAGTGTCTTCAATAATCATAGAGGAAATTTCTAGTTCTGATGATATGAACGGCAGGTCAGCTTCTCCCTCCTCTAGCACCTCAGAAAGGTTTTCACTAGAGGACACGTCCTTTATTTTATATTTTTCTTCATCCAAAGGTGCCTGCAAGAGATTTTCACCAAGGGATGTTTTTGTATTTTCATTTTTTTTAATTTTAATTTTCATTTTCATTTTTGTGACTAAGAGAATTGACCTGGCTACCGAAGTAGGATTTCTCATTGAAATGTATCTGATGTTCATACTCTCGAAGATTCTTAAGTCCAAAGAGAGCCAAAACTGCCTCATTCGAATTATAAATGTCCAAAGCTGGTGGTAAATCTTCTTGATCCCAGTCAATTAGTTCAGGGTTTGTGAGGGGAGGACAAGGGGAGGAAAGGTCGGCTTGGGTGATAGTGAAGACATGGTTAAGGTTGTCAAGGTCATCTTCAACATATTGGAAAGGGATTTTGAAGAACTCTTCTTCAGTGTCTAAATCTGAGGCGGCTAAACAATAGTCCTTAGCAAAGTTAGTCTTAGTTTCTATGGAACCCAATCCATGTCCTCGAGGATAGCCATTTTTTGTTATAATTTTATTCTTACCAGTTTCATTAGTACCTAGACCAGTACCATGATACCCCATGCTTTCAACAATGGGAGTAACCTTGATATATTTTCCTTTGGGGAATGTCACAGGTTTTTTCTTTTTCATCGTTGTAGAGCCAATCAAGGACATTGTATTCCATGTGCTCATCTGATAAGGACCCCCAATGTTCAAAAGTGGTTATTTTGCAATGCATGAGCTCTTTCTCTTTAGAGGGAGGTAATGGTGATGAAATCCCATAGGATTTTGGGGACAAGGGGAGTTGTCTGATGCACAGAGCACTTTCAAATTTGTATTCTCCCATGCACTGATCCGTAAAGGTGGTCTTTGTTTTAGATCCAGAGGCTTTTTCTTCAGTGACCTTTTCCTTTCCTTTGGATTGATCAGGTTGTGTTTCTGATGTCTTTTTGGAGTGGAGGAAGTTCCTGGAACATATGTTTCTTTATTGAAATGTCGGCCAAACTCATTCAATGGACAGTAGTTGGATTGTTTGCCTTCCAGTCTCTTGTAGTTTTGAAAGGGCTCAGGATCTCCGAGAATCATGATTTATCTACCATGATGTCAGAACTTGAGGCATTGATGATAAGTAGAGGGTACACCTTTGATAGCATGTATCCAGGATCATCCCAGACAGAAATTGTATGGTAGATCCAGATCTAGCACGTGGCAAACAATTTTAATTAAGGGCGTGCCCAGTACTTGTAAGGGTAGTGTGATCAAACCATTGGTTTCTCATTCTCTATCATCATAGGCATTTATTGTGATTGACTTGTCTACATCCAGAAGGTCCTCAAAAAGACCGATGTTATGAATTATTTTTAATGTGCACAAATTTAGGCCAGATCCACCATCTATAAGGACTCATTTGATTTTAGTGGATTGGATTTTGGCTTCAATATGGAGGGATTTATTATGATGAAGGTTAGGACCATGGAAGTCTTTATCAGTGAAAAAAATATGCTCTTGTGCAGCTAAGCTCCTAATCATGGCTTGGAATTGAGCAGCGTTGATATTTTTAGGAACACGAGATTCATTCAGAGCATCTTCAAGGATTTCTTTGTGAATTGGAGAGGTACGTAGGAGTTCTAGAATGGATATTTGTGTAGGAATCTTTCCTAACTAAGCCAATAGGTCATAGCGTGAGGCAGGATGAACAGTGGTAGATGGTGTAGCTAGTGGATTTGCAGATGTAGAAGGTTTATCAGCAGCTTGGACAGTGACTCTGGGTCTACGTGTGGTAGAATTGCAATCAAAATCTTTGAGGATTATGGTGTTGACATGCGTTTCAGACTCTTTGATGCGCCCACAAAGAGCATCAAACCCAAAGATATCATTTTCTTCTAAACTCCCACATGTTCAATCATTTCCTGTGATAGTATTGGTAGAGTAATCATATGGGATTGCATTGGTGGGAAGGGTTGATTGTAGCCTTCAAGTTTCACATTTGATGAGGATGCATTCTGGCCTTCAACTTTGATTTTTCCATCATGAAAGAGATCTTTCACAAAGTGTCTAAGCTTCATGCATTTCTTGGTATCGTTTCCTTTGATGCGATGATAATCACAATATTCATTGTCTCTATACCAAGCAGGTTTAGGTTGATTCTCATCATAAGGTCGAGTGTTTGGATAGATTATCATTCCTTGATCTGCAAGTTGTTTAAAGATCACATCTAAGGGTTCTGCTAATGTTGTAAATTATTGTCAATGTCAATTGTTGTTATTGTCGGTGTTGTTGTTGTTGTTGTTGTTGTTGTTGTTGTTGTTGTTTTTGTTTTTGTTGTTGTTACGAGGGAACACATATGATTGGTTGCATGATTGTTGTTGTTGTTACGAGGGAACACATATGATTGGTTGCATGATTGTTGTTGATTGTTACTCTGATTGTTGTTTTGGTACTGATTCTGATTTTGATTGTTGTTGCGATTTTGATTGTTATTGCAATTGTTTTGATTATTATTGTTGGATGCCTGAACATTTTGGACATTTTTGGCATTGATCACTCCATCATTGACAACTTCTTTGTTTTTACTCTTGAATTTCGGTTTATCATTGTTGGAAGGAGTATAATGTTTGATGCTACCTTTTTGCAAAAGGCCATCTTCAATGTCTTTTCCCTTCTTGACAAGGGATTTAAAGGTGTCAGGTGAAGCCATTTTCATTTGGAATGACATCTCAGAGATTAATTTCTTTGTGAAGATATCAATTAAGTGACTATCAGGTATTTTCCATGGCATGCAATTTTCAATGTCTCCATCGTTGTAAGAAACTAGCAAAGGTTTCTCCATTCTTTTGTTTAGTATTGCACAAATCACTGAGTGTTGCTTGATGCTCAATGTTATACGAATATTGTCCAACAAACTTCTCTGCAAGATCAGAGAAAGTAGAGATTGATCCATAAGGAAGGGCCATGAACCATTCCAAAGTTGCACCTCCAAGACTCCTAATGAAGAGTCTTTTTAGGTAATTTTTGTTATAGGCAACTTATTGACATGCGATGTAAAATTCTTTGAGATGTTGTAGAGTACATGTTTCACCTTTGTGTTTCTCAAATTTAGGCATCTCAAAGTTTGGGGGGAATGGTTTCATTGAGATGGACTTGTCAAATGGATAAGGATAAATCTCCTCAAAAGAAAACTCATTTTTGCCCTTGTTCTGTAAACCATACACAAGACTTTTGAGCTCATTAACTTGTTAGGCCAAATTTGGAGTGTTATTTGGAGTAAATTGTGGCACATAAGATCCTCCTCCTCCAAATTGTGCAACTGAAAACCCAGTGGATGTCATACCAACTATAGGAGGGGGTATATATTGATAAGCTCTAGATGTGTTGGTTGCAGATGTCTTCATGCCTGTTGTTTGAAACATAGATGATGTAGGAAAAGGCATGGAAATATTCCCTATGATGTTGACATTAGCGCTTTCTCCTTGAGTGGTATTCATCGTCGCGTGAGTGTTATTGTGCATAGTAATGTTTGGCAAAATGCTTAGGATTTTTTGGATTTGTTATTGCGTCAATTGGACTAATGATGTAGTTTTTGATACAAGTGTTGATGTAGATATTGATGTGGAAGGTTCACCAGTGGTTCCTTTACTAGTGTCACATGATGATGTAGTACCTAAATTGGAATTTATGGCTGCAATCACAACACCTATGGCTTTGGTGATGTTTTGAGTAAGGACCAATTCATCAAAGTTTGCAGGAACTGTAATGCCATTTCGAATGAGATTTAAGAAGATTTCGTCACTGTTTTGACTAATGGCCTTTTCAACCATTTCTAAGTTATATGGATCTCTGAGAAATTTTTTCACTTGTGTAGGTCTTTCTTCTTGATCCACTAACTCATTTTCTTCAGGATAATTGGTTATGTCATCAACTCACGTTGCATGCCCTTGAAAGAATTGATGGGCAAAAGGATTCTCCTTGTAGGTAGCATTGTTGAGTATTGCACACCTCATGTTTCTAGCTTGGGATCGAGTAACTACCATACAATGGCAGACTTAGAAGAATGGAAGACTAGAAGATGTAGGATTGAGAGATGGAGAAAAGATTTGATTCTTGATTTGACTTGATTTGATTTTGATTAGATTGATTGATGATTGAATAAGTATTGATTTGATTGATGATTGATCAAAATTGATTGATGATTGATTTTGATTTAAAGGTTTTTAGAAAAAAACCTAGGTATAACAAGACCTTTTGATGATACAAACACAAAAGGATTAAATGATATCTTTTCTACTTGAAGATAGACTTGTGATCTCAAGCAAAATGTGATATCACTAATGGATTTAAATTACTTGAGACAGACTGATGGTCTACAAGCAATGTTGCATTTGTTTAAGGATGAAGGTTTGTAATACTTTTGATTAAGGTCTTTCAACCTAAAAGGGATTGATTTGATTTTGATTTGATTTTGGTTTGATTTGATGTAAAGAGGTTTGATCTAATGCTCCAAGAGGAAGAATAATGATGGAAGAACTGAAGAATTGATTTTAGAAACAAGAGGATTGTCTAATCATATTTCTCAAGGGTGACAAAGGCATGGTTGATAGGATATTTGGCCATGAAATTGCGAACTTTGTTGTTGTACATGATCTTGTCAATTTTCTTGTAGTACTCAATTTCTTGCTTGATTGATTTGGAAATGTGTTGATATTATTTGGATTTGTGAGTAATCTCTTTCTGTTCTTGATAAACTAGAGGTGTTGGAAGCTTAACTTTCTTGTGTTCTTGGAATCAGTCATGTTATATGGAAAAAAATATGATTTTGACTGAGAAAATGAATGTTTCAGGATGAATGGTTTCAATATCCCACAAAGGACCAAATTTTTAAGATTTCAGTAGATTTTGATGCTCACTATTTTCGAGCGGAGACAGAAGTCTCAGACACAGATGATGATATGCGCAGATGATGATTTGCAAAGATGTCAACTCCAGAGCATAGATGACTGTCTGTAATAAGGACAGTGTTTTGATGTTTTGGACAGATTTTTTATTTCAATTTGATCTTCAGTGGATTTGTTCAATGGTAAGAACCAATTTCAGAATATCAAACCAGAGAATAACCAACATGTGTCTTGAAAACAATCCAACAAGGGACAAAGCAACTTTGAGGGATAAAATCAAGTGTGACAAAAATTTTTTGTTTGAAGGTTTCATTCATGTTCTGATATTGTCAATGTTCAAGCACTTCAAACATAATCTACCTAACGAATAGGTGTAGCATGAAAATATTTTCTCGTAAAGATTAGGTACACACACAAGAGATAATTAGAATATGGTCATCACTAAGTACGCAATGTCACTATGACATCATATTAGCCGACTCCAAACACTTAGGGTGGCACGAATGTATGATTAATCTTGGGGAAGTTACTATCTTCCTTACACAAACATTATCACCTTTCGGGGGTGTTCTGGGTAGCTTCTATGCCTAGATTGTTTAGTAAGGGTCTTCATTTAATTGTATCCTCTATTTCCACACAAGCACAATTAAGGCATATAGCCCCATAGATCGTCTTGACAAAAGTGGTCACGTAAACGTGATTGAGACCGCGAGGCCACACTTATGTTAGACGAGAGTCAAGTATAAGCTCAAATACAAACCAACTCCTGAGGCTTTAACCCCAAGGAGTAAATTTGATTAACGCGACCTAGAGTGGTGTGGCTTACACCTCTTTCTCATGTAGGTCATTCCTAAGAGATTTTTTCCTCAACTGGCAGGCCCAACTAAAGGATCAACTTGAAAAACATAGATTGGCGACGAAAGGGGTTGTGATTTCTAATTTTCCCTCAAGGGGAAAAAATCATACTCTCCTACCCAATGCCATTTTCTCCCAAACACGCCAAACACTCGTTCTTTCCATTATATTTATTTTTTTAACACAAAATAAACATGTCTAGGTTTTTGATCTTCCAAAAAGGAAGAGAGTATACTCCTCTAATGCTTATTTTGAATCATACAAATAAACTCTCCTAATTAATCTAGGTGCCTAAATAAAAGATTATGTTAAAAAAAATGATCATTTAGTTGAATTCTTTCAAGGCAACTTTCAAAACAAATGTGAGTAGTTTTTGAATTTATGTCTTCTCCAATTGTACTACAAGCACAAAAAGTCAGTAGTTTTGTTGTTTGTCTTCAGAAACGGTGTTGTAAAACCTTGAAAAAGATTAGTAACCCTGAAATCTGCTAAAAATTTATTAAATCACAGCAAATATGTACTGACAGAAAAGTCAGAGCACAACCGGTGATTTGTGCAGATGGCAAAGTCAGAGTGCAGATGATAGTCTGTGAAAAACATAAACTGATACCTGTCAAAAGTGCCAAAAATCACAGACAATAGTTATAGAGCACAGACGTCAATATGCGGAGACAGTGAGTAACCTACACAGACAGCCAAACAAACATAGACATTCAGCAGATAAAAAGACTTAGGAAGTAGAAATCTTTAATTTTTTACTAATTTTGATAGTATTTAACTCCTAAAAATTGACACCCTGTCAGAAAGCCTAGAGTTAGAAACTTCAAAATAGTTGGTCGTAACTGGGAAGGCCTTACAACCCAAAATGTTGCATGTAACTTTATGCTATTGATTATGATGTGAGTTGATATGTTTATATATCTTGTGTTATGGTTTCCATTGTGTTGTTTGTTGAATGTTGTAAGGTTTGGACTGTCCATTCTTGGATCCTCCATCCTTGACTGCATTACAAACGAAGTATGATTCCATATGGGATTTGTATTGATTAAAAAAATGCATATATGTATATATGTATGTTCATGACTATGACACATCTTTATTTGGGGAAAGACAAACAAAGAAAGGCGACCCAAAAATGAAACTTCACATAAAGCTATGAAACAAAAACCTAGTTTCCCTTAGGCACCCAAAAACCCACAAATCTAATTAAAATCCATTTTGGGATACACATAGAAACTTTAGTAGCATAACAGTATGAAAATTATTAATGAAAACCTCAGTTACTCATAGGGAGTCAACTGGATGACTAAAAGCTACACAAATTTGGAGGAGTACTAAATCTCAGCCCACAAAGCTAAAGAAAACAATAAATGACTCAAACAATGGAGAAAATAATTAAATAATGAAGTATCTACCTCATAGCTAGAGGATAAATCTAAAAGAATGAGGAATAAGTAAACTCCTTGTTGAATCCAAAAGTTGTTCCACACAAATGATGGTATTTAGGGCACAATTCCAATGATCCCCTACCCACCAAGATCTGACAACCCAGTTAGTCACAACGAACAAAGTAACAATTTTATCTAATCAAGTTTGGAGCAAAATCCAAAAATCCTCACAAAGTAAAAGTGAGAAGTGAGTAAAAGAACTCACTTAAAAAATATAAAGCACTTTTAAAAAGTGACTTTTAAAATAGGTCACTTAAATAATTTAATAAAACTATTAACTTTCCCCCAAAAATAAAATAAATCAATTTCAAATAATTGAAATCCAACTACGAAAAATTAGTTGGTAGTAAAATATCAAAATCCTCAAACACTTAAAATCAACATTTAAATTAATCATTTCCTTGACAACTGCAGAGTTCTATATGCACAGACACACTCACAGGTTTTAACACAATATGCATAATGAATCTAGATTTACCAACACGTACTAGAGGGAGTAATATAATAAGTACAAGTATGTCATCCATATAGGGATGACATTGGCTCAACATTAAAGAGCAGTGCTACAATCTCATGCTCCACTAATGGGGATATAGATACACTCAAATCCTACAAGTCAGGTAGAATGTGTCTTGTACATGTTCACTAAAATATGCAAATATCAAGTGTAGATACTCACAATATAATAGTTGAAACACAACATATAGTGATCAAACAACGAAGGAGAATGAGACATCGTGTGGACCTCATGAAGGGGTAACTATGACTTTGTCTCACTTCATACAAACACATTAAGCATAATACATATCAATTGCATGAGCAAATAGTGAACATTAATTCATTTAAATAATCGTTACTTTTACATTTAACACATTAAATAATCAATCATGACAACATGAGCACATATTAATAGAAGTAAATACTGAGATATCCAACAACATATAAGGCACAATATTACATAGAAATCAGATATAATCATCAATACAATAATTCATTATTTCTCGAAGCAAAATACACCAGATATCATCATAAAAATAATGTCACAACAATAGCATTATCATGCAGATATGATCAAAACTGTAAACATGAACATAATATAACCATCTATCACAACTATGATACTGGCAACCAAAATAATATACTCTCTGTATGTGCTAAAAATTTACCTGTTGGGAGCATGCTCAGACATGAAAATGTTAGAGATATAAATCGATAAACCACACTAACATGTCTAAAAACATACTCTAAAACAAAGACTTCCATCACAACCTCCGATGAGCTGAACAAGGGCACCCAATGCCTTGTTGATTTTCTCTTAGAGATGTATATGGGTCTGCTCTCACAACACAATATTAAAATCCCACATGATTTGATTTCTTGCTATGGATTGAAACTATGATGCAACTAATGGATGTGATGAAGAACTCAAGAACATGTATGAGGAACTTGTCTCAAGCCTTTACCAATGAAGATGAAGATGCAAAAACTAAGCTAGAATGATATGCAAGAGATAATAAAACTAGATTCATTCACCATTAATCCTAGCATGTGATTTCTAGATTCAACAATGAACTAAAAGTATAAGAACATAAACATGAACTAAGAATTATAAAGGTAAACTAGCATGATAACAATGCATAAAATGGAGATGATTTTCTCTTGGCAATGACCTCTATTTATATATTTTTGGAAGGAAGGAGAGGGCTTGGATGAGGTGGAGCTCATGTGGCATCCACATAGGTGCCACATGAGAGACACATAAGTCATGCAAGAGGCCAAGTTTTCTCACACATGTGTGAGGAACTTGTGATGTTATGGGTCAAAGTGTACTTAAAGTACACATGTGAAGGATCTTGTAAGAGGTGTAAGAGTTTTAGCCCAATGAAACAATTTTAGAAAGTGTAAGAAAGTGTCATCAAGGTTGTAAAAAATCTTGTTGGCACTAAATTAGCATGATTTTTAAAAGTCAAAATTAGAAATTTGCTCACACATGTGTGAGAAAATAATTAGGATTAATATGTGTAGGAATCAAGAAATTAGCCAAATTAACCTTAGTTAATTAGTGAGTAGGTCTATTTGGTGAGAGTGATGTGAGGTAGGGTAGGATCTAGGTTCAAATTAGTTTAATCCAAATTATATTTAGATTAATTATGGTTTAGTAGAATCAAGTCATGTGGAGGAATAAATAAATTATAAAATTATTTAAAAGGGATAAATGAGGGAAATGTATATAAATAAGATTTAATACATTAAAAGGGGCAATAATATTTAAATTAGGGTGATCCCACAATAGTGGGTTACACTTTTTTTCCTAAACAGACATTGAAGTCTACATTTTCAAAAAAACTTTCAGATTTAGATGCATATTGTCGTTAAACTATTTGAAATCAGAAGATGAAGTAAACTAGAGTCCTTTAGGATTTTTTTTCTAGATTCTAAATTTTTTTTTTCTTTTTTTTAATTGATTTGAATGGCTTTTTTTTCTCCTACAAATTTTTTTATGCTGCTGAAAATGTCATTTTCAAAAAGTTACATTGACTTCATAGAGCATTAATTTTTTTATAAAATAGATATCAATATGATTCTTTTGAGTTTGGTTTTGTAACATCCATACGAAGGACATGCAATTGGTTTGACGACATTATCATGATTATTGCATATTTTATGAATGTTTGAAGTGGAGTAAACCGTAAGTAGAGGGCACTGTTATTTTTCAAATTTTTTCTCTTTTCTACTATTTTTCATTGAACGTCAAACTTGGAGGTTTATATTCGATAAAAACCTACATTGGATGCATGTCAAAAAACATAGACCTAATTAATTCAAAAATTGTCAAATCTATATTCATTAGAAAGCTCTTTCAAAGTACTTGTGCAATGCAAAAGGATGTCTCCTTATTCTTCCATTTGAGCCCTACACTTGAGCCCCAAAGCCATGAAAACTTCAAATTTGTGTCGGCCTTTGAAAATGACCTCTATCATAGACTTTCGATAGAAACTAATTAGTTTCTATCGAAAGTACTTTCTCAATCTGCCTGCTTTGCGAATTTCATGAGGAATCGCTTCCTCCAAAAATGTGTAACCCGCTATTGTGGGTTCACCCATTAAGATTTAAATATTATGAAGGTGAATCATATTTAATTAAATAAATTAATTAAATAGATAGAAGAATATAACAAATATAATTAATTAAAATTAACTATAATGTTATGGGAATATTAATTAAATTACTATAAGGATGATTTTAGACGTCTACACTATCATCAAAAGCATCTCATCATGTCGATAATCACTATAACATAGCTAGAGTATATCTCACATCAAAATAACATGAAACCAAACTCAACCACGAGAGGGAATACAAATAATGATAGCGCCATCAGGGAAATATACTACAAGGGGATGATCTCCTAGAATAAGGGATTCTGTGAGCTGATCTAGAATAACTTGTCTTTTGATTGCTTTATGGTCCAGATACTTGATATAAAAATCACTACTTGGATCATTGCCCATTTTTTGTAAGACTAGTGAGAGTTGCCTTAGACATGAGGTACTTGAGAGGGTCAATCTTGGAAATAAGCTTGGTCTTATGATTGAGCATATAATGATCAAGCTCCTCTATGCAGAAGATAACAACTAGACATTCATGTTCTATAGGTGTATAATTTAGCTCATAACCAACTAATGTTCTGCTGATGTAATAAATGGCTCTCTTTTTTTTTGTCATCTAACTATGCCAAAAGTGCCCCTAGTACAACAATGGTAGAAGATATATATAAAAGAAAAGGTCATCCTAGGACAAGAAGAACAAGCACTGGTGGTGAAGCTATATACCACTTGAGCTTATCAAAGGATTTTTGACATAGAAAATCCCATGGGAACTTGATATCCTTACGAAGGGGATGAGAAAATGGATGACATTTATTTATAAGATGGGAAATTAATTGACAGATTGATTGGATTTTTCCTTTTAAGTTATGGAGCTACTAAAGATTATTAGGAGGTGACATTTCTAGGATAGACCTTACTTTCTTTGGGTCTACCTCACTTCCTCTTTGTGATACAATATAACCTAACCATTTTCCTAATGTATATCCCACCAGGCGTGCCAAGATATATATGGTTGAAATTTCCTATTAGGTAATGAAAATAAATACAAAATTAAGAAATAAACGAATAAATCTCAATCATACCTTTGATTGAACTAGAATGGAGGCACCCAGCTCCATTGATTTTCTCCTTTGATATTTTTATTTGGATATGCTAGATCCAAACACAACTAAATTTGATTCCCCAAATGATGCTAAACGCTATATGGATGAAATGAGATTCTAAAAATGCAAGCTAAATAGATTGTCGAATGTAAACTAATGGATTCAATTGCAAAATATATGTTAAGAGTGCCATATTTTCTATTCTATGAAGATGAAATACTATTGAAAATACTAAGATAATCCACTAAAATTGCTTCGAGAATGATAGAAATCTAAAATGATTTTGGCATAATGTCAATGCAAATTGATGATAGATGAAATGCACAAGGAGAGACTCCTATTCATAATATTTTGAGGGAAATGGATGGTCAGGATTTAAAGTTGGAATGAAGGCCTACGATTGTATGGGATTGATGAGGTGGAAGCCAAGTGTAAGCCATGTAGGAAAGGGTAGCTGGCCATGCAAGGTGTGTTTTCTTTGGTGTCTTCTCATTGATGTCAATATGGCATATGGTTATGGCTTCTTATAGATATATATGCTCTCATCTTCTTATAACAGAAAGTATGTTTTGTAGACTTTCATTGTAATGTATGCATATTAGATCTACATATAAGTTATTAAAGACAGTAATGTTGATGTACATCCATGCATGTTATTAATGTATCTTCCAATGGTCTCCATGATGAATGATAAGAAACTACACCGGTATGAAGATGGAGTTGTGAACCAAACTAATATTGGAGAGAAAAAATTTTGCACTCGATCTAGATTACACTGTATTTGAGCTCATGATCATAACAGATATAATGATTCTAATAACAGTCCTGGTTACTAGATTAACAGTTAATTGGAACAAATTTTTATTTCCAATGTGTTCTTGAATGTTAATAATGATATGCTCAATCTTTTTAATGGTATTCCATGATTGTTAAATAAAGATATATACTTATGTAATTGATATAAAATGAATCACCTCTTCCTATCACTTGGGAAACATGAGATCCGTATCTATTGACAAAAAGACGAAGAACAACTCCATAACAACAAAGAGTTAAGTAGTAATTGGTGGAGATTAGTAACTTGAAAAATATGAATCATTTGTGATTATTTAGCCTTTGAAGAAAATTCTTTGTATCGGGTTTATGAATCACGTGTTGCACGATTTAGAAAGGAGTTAACCCTCTATCCATTTATCTTCTAAATAGTCTGACTGCAAATCACTTTTTTCAGTGGTTATTAGTGAAGACTAATACATGTTAGTTAGAATATTTTTCAATATGGATCGACATGTTATCTTGTTCGATGAAGGAGACTAAATGAGACATTCTGAATCAGGTAGAGCCTCGATATTTTATAATTTATAAAAACTAAACTATCATAACAGAGACATAATTCACCACATCTTGAATATAAAAGGGTGTTCGAAGGAGGAGAGTAGTTGATGATAAGACAGAGGTTGATCTAAAAGGGATGATCATTTCTTATTGTTTTTTTGACAGAATGAGAGTTTAATGTTTGTAAGGGTTTGAATGTTTAGAAGTCTATCTTGCTTAGTTAAGGTTCTTTTCATATCTGCATTTTTTATTAGTAAATGGTGATTTGAATATGAATGTGTATGAGTGTAATAAGGTTAGAATATAAGATGATTATACTTGTAAATGTATACTCTTAATGCAGTTAATGTGAAGTATTTGCAGATGTCATAAGCGAGCAATGTGCAGAATAATTTGTAAAGAAGCCAAAGAATTTTTTGGAAAAATTTTCAAGTATTGGCAAATCTAGTGCAGAGCAGTGTGACAGAGACAAGAATTTATGAGGTTTTAATTTTTTATTTTATTTTATTTTTATGAAACATATTGTAATAGGGTGCCCCTCTTATTTAAATTTTTTTGTATCTAAATAGGGGTGGGTGATCCTAGAAGTAGGTGCTTCTAAATTATGAGGGATTGGTGTTCCTTGGAGTGGGTGCTCCTAAAAGTCTATCGGGGGTTGGTGTTCCTAGAGTGGGTGGTCTAAACATTCAATAATAAGGCTCAATAAAAGACAATTTTAGAGTGTTTTTTACCCTTAGGATTTTCCACTATATATCATTGTGTCAAGTGTCTTTGTGTATCATGTTCTTGTTTATTGCCTTATCATGTTAATGCTACACATTAACTTACACATCTTATATTGTGTTTAAGTTTGATTTATTAAAGAGTTATCCTTGATTTAAAATGTTCCACTAATTCATCCCCCCTCTAAGTGGTTCCAGTATTCCAAAAAGGTGATGTGTTTCACACATATGTGTTAGCAACCTTGGTTGGATAGGCAATAAATGTCGAGTAGGATACAAGTGTAAGAGGTGAGAGACTCAAGGTGTCTCACACATGTGTGAGAAAGTCTCAAGGAGGAAATTGGAGACAAAGTTGTAAGAAGGTAAGTAGTTATTTATGGAAGGTTGGTGGTTAAATTTGGGGGATATGCTCACACATGTGTGAGACACATTAAAAATGGAGAGAAAGGCTAAATGGTGTAGGAATAATAAAATTAGCACAACTAATGTAGGATTAGCTAATGGGTAGGCTTAGAGGTGTCATGATGGGTTTCTAAGCTAGGGATTTAGGCTTGGATTAGACTTAATTAATTAATAATTAATTAAATAATACATTTAGGGAATAGGGAATATTTAAATATAGTGTAGGGGGCATAGTAGAATTAATTAAGTAAAATTAATTACACCATTAGGCCAGAGGAGGACAAAATATTTTTAATTAATTTAAATTAATTACATCATGGGATAAAAGGCGAAAATAAAATAATTAATTGATTAAAAGTAATTATATTGTAAGGCTAAATAATTAATTAAATAGAAATTTATTTAATTATAAGGTCGGGGCAATTTGAATTTAATAAATTCACAAGGACAATCTTTTACCTCTACAATCCTTATAACATAGTCATTTCTTGGCATTTGATCCATCTTTTCTACTTTTCACAACCATCATGCTGCTATTAATCCGATAGATCACTAGTTTTAAGACAAACAAAAAATACCTTTTTTATTAAACATTCTTCAACATTTCTATTCACTGTTTTCTTTACATATCTTTCTCTATCACTCTTGGATCACTATCTACAACAATGAATGCAATTACATATCAGATGCTACTATTCTATACTTGGCACTAAACTACATTATCTTTGCATATTTGACAATGTATTCATAACATTCTTTAATTATTCCTCCATTATTTTCATTGTTTTGAGGAAGAAAGAGGATTGTTCTTGCATCTAAAACACTAGTTTTCTTTTGCATATATATCAATTCACATTCATTCTGTCTTTTTGAAACCACTATCACCTCACAGTTGTCCTATAAATGCTCTGATAATAGTGATTATCCTTTGAGAATTTATGACTATTCCTTTGATTACTCATGTCTCTCATACATAATAATAGTCATCGATCTACCACTGATATTTTCTATGCCCAAATATTTAAACAAATGGATACTTTATCTCTTCAAAACACGGAATGTATCCCTCTCTTAAATAATGTCTCAAACCCATGAAACCATGAATGACTCTTAAAGAAAAATACAAGGAAACCATAAATGGTGAAAATAGTGGAAACCCTTCCCATTAAAGAAGAACTTGATTTCCATAAAGGAAATAAATCAAGAAAATGCATGATGCTATGGGTCTAATATTTTTCTCATAAACCCTACCGCATGGCTTATATTCCTTATAGGAGACTGTTGTTCACCCTTATGGGTCTGCTAGTAACCCTCAATGAAGTTGTTGTTCATTTATTGATCTTCTCTTAACTTTGAAACTCATCATTTCTCTCCTAAAAAATTCTTCCCCAACATCTATATTTGTCCTCTTTGAATGTATATTTCACTACTAATTGAATAAGATCTATTGTTTGCATATGAAAAACATGGTGTTCATGCTTGTAGTAAGGCTTCTCTTCCTTGAAATCCGAAGTCTACTACTAGATTTTGGAATTTTTTTCACGTGAACAACTGCACTTTACTAAAATATCTATCCTCAATGAACATCTTCTTCATTATTTGTTGTTTCTTGATAAAGGATTGTTGTTAGTGGCTAGTTTTGTGCCAAACGGAAAGTTTCAAAGATGAATACGGGTAGCCTAGGGTTTTTTATCCCTAACCTCATCATCCTAATCAAAGGTTAAAGGTAACTCATAGAAAATTAAATCTTGATTAGGCTTTGAAAACATTAAAGAAGAAAAATTCACTTGTATTTTTCCCTCCAAACATTTTTTAAAAAAATGCACCCTTTTTTGACTTTTCAACATGGTGAAAATTTATATATATATATATA
>MU227302.1:3823213-3843879 GCA_018584345.1 Thuja plicata
TTCTCTTGGCAAAGGTTTCTATTTATTCCCCCTATCCAGTCACCTAAGTGATTTTATTAGACCTATTTGATACACACAAAAATAGTGTCCTCATATGTCTCATATTGCATTCATTCATTAGGTTACTCTTATTATTCATTTAGTTCATTAATCATTATTCATTACAGTTGCATTGTTACGTCATTCATTAATCATTATTCATTATAAGTTGCAATGTTACGTCATTCATTAATCATTATTCATTATAAGTTCCATTGTTACTTCATTCATTAATCATTCCTCATTAAGGTTGCATTTAGTTCCATTACATATTATAGTTGCATATAGTTACATTTCATTCATTATCCATTCATCATATTATAGTTGCATTTCATTATCCATTCATTATTTAGTTGCATTGTTAAGTTCTTAACATCATTTAGGATTCATTCATTTTAGGATTCATTACACATTTCACAAAAAAATATATGCATTTACATTTATTAACCATCACATTACATATATCTATAAGCATTAACACATCACATCTAACATATATATCTGCATCTCATCCCTGCATCACAAATAAGTCTGCATAATCATATACATTCATCCATCCTGCATGTCAGTCATGAACATCATATAAAATCATAATGCATCCATACATCCTGCATAAACATCACATAGCATCATAAATAAAGTCCATAAGGTCCAAATAGTCCACAAAATCCATGTATATATATCAAAATGTCTGTAGCACATAATGTGTCACATAAATCATAAAAAAATGTGTATCAAAACTGGTCTGAGATGAATCACAGTGGTGGCTGCGATGGTCCTGCACCACTACCTGGGCGCAGTGGTAACTACACTGATCCCTGTGAAGCTCTCTCTGTGCTCTCTGTCTATGATCTCTCTGAGTAAGTAGGCTATCATAACCCCTCTGGCACTGTACCATAATAGAGACCCATATATGTTGCAGCCTCTTGTCCTCTCCACCCAGTCTCTCTCTGCGCTACAAACGCGTCCGCCATCATCTGTGCTACATCGGTAGCCCTGCCTGTCTGCCAAATGAGCTATCTCTCACTTTTCTCTATAGTCCTATGCATGTCTCCATGCTAAGTCTCACTCTTCCGTCAGAGCTAGTATTTGTGTTGACATAGCTGCTAGCTCCTTCGCATCTCCATGCTCCTCAATAATAGCAAACTCTCCACTGTCAACCCGAGCCTGTAATAAATCTATTTCTCTCTGCACACTATCTCCCCAAGTAGTCTCTGGTGCTATCTCTGTATGTAAGCTACTTGATGTATCCTGAGCTATAGCTAGTAATCCCTGTAACCTCTGGATCTCTGTTTGCGCGCTCACCTCAGTCACCTGAGATGTCACTAGCAAGTCCTGTACCCTACCTAGTTCAGTCTGAAGACTGTCCCTCTTGGCTACGACTATGTCATACACCTCCTGGGCTATGTGCCTGGATGGTGGTCCTTGTACCTATGGCCCCTGTCCCTGTGGTCCTTGTGGCTGATCAAGTGGCCCCTGTGGCCCCTGATCCTGTACTTGTGACTATCAGAGGCTGCATCCCCGCTAGTATATCTACCTGCCCTCTCCATCTTTGTGCTGCCACCCTGGGCCAGACTCTCCTCCCCCCGGCCCCTCCTCCATCCTCATCATCATCATCATCACCATCTTAGCCTCCTCCATCCCCTCCATCTCAGGGCTACTCATCCTCTTGTACTATCCTTGACACTGTCAACCTGACTGGTCTGTGTGCTGCCCACCACTGAGCGTATGCTGGGACTACACCTGCATCCTGTAGAGACTCCTATGCCCTGATCCATGGGACCTCTATCATCCCCATAAAATATGCTAGTGCTATGTGAGGATCTACTGCCATCCCCCAGATGCTACCCACCTCTTGTGTCACTAGTGGATGTGGGAACCCATATGGAACCGCCTCTTGGATCTATCCCATCTATCTTCGTACCCTAGATAGCATGTACCTAGAGATCATATATGTTGTCCTCCCGATCAACCAGTAGTCGATCTAAACAAATCTCATGTAATATGAGTTTTAGAACTTGTCCTCTGTGTACCCGTCTTGCTATGGGATCTCATGTCCCTAGGCCTCGCACTCTGCATATGGTGCCCACTATATCTCCCCCATCTCATCGAGTCTCCATCACCAGTAACCAACTGAGTTTGTGGCCTCATCACTAATGGGTGGTCGGTATCTGCATACGAATGACTCATAAGCCACTCTGGTCTCTCAAGTCCTGATCGGTGGAAATGACTGCAATATACTCCCACGCCCATACAAGAAGAAACGTGCAACATGGCCCTAGTGCCCTACCCTTCTGGTAGGCGCACATGTGTAGATCATAATATAGTTGCCCGAGAATAGTGTATCCCTAGAAGTACTGGTCTCTGTCCTCCACCATGCTACTGAGAACTCGAGCCCACCCTATAGGGAATCCCTTGCCTACATGATCAGGCATCAAATGTCCCCCAATCAAACCAGCCAAGTATAAGGCCACCTGCCACAACTGTGCTCCATCATCATCGCCCCTGTCCAGGACATCCGCTACCACATAGTTGGCAAATCTACATACCTCTAACTGAATGCCATCTCCATGTATGGCTCTGAACCCTCAAAGCAGTACTCAGGTATCAGCCCCTGAATAGGCACTCTATAGATCCTCCACATGTCGTGAAGGGTGACAGTAGCTTCCCCCGTCGGGAAGTGAAAGCTCAAAGTGGTACTGTGCCACCTCTTGATCAAAGCAGACATAAGCACATTATGTGCTCTTATATGTGGCCAATGATGTACATTCTCCATCTCGCATAGTGTGACGATCCCCCACTCTGCCGTAGTTATCTCCTACTCCACCACCATAGTCGTTGAGTAGCACTCCCTCACTTGGAAGGTGATGGTATCCTCCTGCATCCAACGAGCTCATGTTAGATATCAGATATCATTTTGGGGCATCAAAAAGTGCCCCTTGTATGTGCTAGGGTATAGAAAAATGCCTCTAGCTCCCTTTCTTTCCTCTTCTTCTTATTTTTTCTTCCATTTTTGGGTCGATCCGTGCAAACGGTGGTTGACCCTCACATATGGTGGATCTTCGCAGTCGTCAGTCTACGGAGATGGCAGATCTTTGCAAATGTCAGTCTGCGGAAATAGCGGTTTAGGCCATCGCCTCTCCGCCATCTCCATTGCGCACTTCCACCTTTCCCATGCCTTGCAGACGGAGATCAAGCGATCTTTGTCTATGCAGACGTCGATCCCTGATCGGTCGTTTGTGAGGACGATGATCTTTCGATCATTGTCTACCCAGATGGTGGTCAGGCGACCGCTGTCTGCGCTACGCACTGGTTTTGACTACATTTATGACACCCTAGAAGCTTGAAAAAGCATTAAATGTGTAAAGGACTAGGAGGTGTTTGACTACTCACCGGTGGTACCACATCTATCGATCGTTGGTGGACCTGAATGCGCTCTCCAAGCTGTGCATGATCTCGCTCCCCTCTTCTTCTCTCTTTTTTCTCTTTGTGAGTGAAAATGACTTGTCTATGGGCCCCGGTGCACTATTTATAGCCCCCTGGGAGCCGTTTCTTCCATCCTTCTCCCCGTTCCCCATTCTGGTCCCTGTTTTTCCTCCATTTTTCTTGGACACGCCATGCATTTGGTCTTCTTTTCCCCTTTTTTTCCTATCCTTTTCGAGAAAATTTTATTAAAAACTTGTATTTTTCCTATTATTTTTTTGAGGTGGCACACTCCTCCGCTCTCACTCTCGTAGGTTTTCCTGACCTCTCCGGGGCATCTTATTTTCTTTTCTTTGACGCGACACCGCATCAAAGAGGGAAAAAATGAAGACGTCTAAAATCATCCTTATATTAATTTAATTAATATTCCCTTAACATTATAATTAATTATATTTGTTATATTCTTCTATTTATTTAATTAAGTATAATTCACTTTCCTTAGTATTTAAATTTAATTTAAATGATGTATTAAATTTTATTTAATACATTCCCCTTCATTAGTCCCCTTTAAATAAATTTTTAATTTATTTATTCCTCCACATGGCTTAATTCTACTAAACCAAATTAATCTAAATTTTAAATTTAGATTAAGCTAATTTGAACCTAGATCCTACCCTATCTCACATCACTCTCACGAAATAGACCTACTTACTAATTAACTAAGGTTGATTAGGCTAATTTCTTGATTCCTACAACAATTAGTCCTAATTATTTGCTCACACATGTGTGAGCAAATTTCTAAAAATACCTTTTCTAAATAATCTTTATTTGGTGCCAACAAGATTTCTTACACCCATGATGACACCTTCTTACACTTTCTAAAAGTGTTTCATTGGCCCAAATCTCTTACACCTCTTACAAGATCCTTCACATGTGTACTTTAAGTACACCTTGACCCATCACATCCAAAGTTTCTCACACATGTGTGAGCAAAGTGGGCCTCTTGCATGGCTTATGTGTCCCTCATGTGGCACCTATGTGGATGCCACATGAGCTCCACCTCATCCAAGCCCTCTCTCTCCTCCAAAAAATCTATAAATAGAGGCCATTGTCAAGAGCAAATCATCTCCCTATTATGCATTGTTATCATGCTAGTTTAGTTCTAGAGCAATTTAGTATTTTCATAGAAATCTTAGTTCTTAGTTCATGTTTATTTCATTTTGAATTTAGATATTACATCTTAGGTCCATAAATGAAATGAATCTTAGTTAGTTTTGTTTCATCTTGCATATCATTCTAGTTTAGTTTTTTATACTTGCATCTCATCAATGGTGAGAGCTTGAGATAAGTTCTCAATACTTGTTTCTTGATTTCTTCACCCATTTTAGTCATTTAGCTTGCATCTTTAATCATCAAGTGGGATTAGCATATTGTGTTGGGAGAGCACACCCAAAAACTTCTCTAAGAGAAAATCAACAAGGCATTGGGTGCCCTTGTTCAGCTCATTAGAGGTTATGATGGAGTCTCTTATTTTTGTAGTATGCTTTTAGACATGTTAGTGTATTTGATTGATTTATACCTCTAACATTTTCATGTTTGAGCGTGCTCCCAACAGGTTAGATTCCAGCATATCCAGATTCTACTATTCGGACAACAATGACAACCATACTTCAACTTTTCAGACAGCCCTGAAGCAAATGTAAAGCATATTACAGATATTTATAGATAACAAGAATGCATACAATACACCCAAAAAATCAGTGATGGAATCATGAACCTGGTCTGGCCTCAACTAAAACATTCTATAAAATATGAAGAAAGCATATCAGAAAAAATAATTTTTGTGAGGCATTAAGAAGGCTATTCAAATCATAATGTGAAGACACCAGATTCAACATTGTGAAGCTTCAAGGAAGCTTCCTACACCTTTACCCTTGCACACACTTTATGATGTTATCTCTGTATAAGCAGTTCTCCTTGTAGGGAGACACAACTTTCTTATCTTTTATGTTCTGCAAAAGGGGTTTCTTCCTTTATGCAAGGTATTCCAGATAAAACATTTAAAATCCTTTCAATAGTTTGGAGAGCTAGCTAAATACTGTCAAAAAACCTATCAATTGTAAATAATTTTGCTGTGTTGACATGATTTTCTGCTCATTTTTTAAAATAAATCAGAGCTAGATTTGGAACCATTTTATTTTTTTGAAACGTACAATGTAATTCTACATTAATTTCAACCATGAATTTGTTATATAAAATCTAGAAGAATATGAAGCATTTCTCTTATGTTCAATTATATATGATGATTGAATGTTACAACTTACAAACATAATTGAAATGTTAGTATAAGATTCCAAGATAATTCCATGAAGAGGACATCTCTTTGAGGCATTCTATCAAATAGTTCACAGGCCCGGTCTATTAGATTCCATATTTTGCATACATATTTACAAAAAACATTTTCATCTATTATAATTGACAAAAAATTATCTTCCCATTATGCTTTGATGGATGCCCATGTCTTATTTGAAAGCTTCCTTGAGATGACATCTTTTTGAGGTTTTCAATTGACGAGTTCAAGTGCAGATAATTTTAAACTATAGCATCTAGAAAAAAAAATCCTCTTTCCATAATTTTTTATGGATGCCCATAATATGCTCCAAATCTCTCATTTTGTCAAAGTCCGGGAGGATGTTGGCAAAGGTTGTGGAATTTGACTTTGGAACTGGAGTTACATTTGTTTGAAATTCTCTAAATCCTTTTCAACAAATCTATTTAGTGCATATCATGCAATCATTGAAATCCATTTTACCACAATCCAAATGCCTTGTCCGTTCTTCCACATTTTAGATTTTATGACATTTAGCTAATTATTGAGCTATGCAAATATTTATTATTGAGCTATGCAAATATCTTTTTTTTTTAATTTTGAGTAAAGGGTTTCAATTTTATTTCTAATTTGATTTTGTAAATTGGAGTGCTTTAAGAGTGTTTATGGTTTATCAAAATGCAGCAAACTATATCACTTAAATTAATTTCCCAAATTAGTGAAAAAACAAGATTTGTGTGGTCTTATTCGATGACTAGGTGAGTGTACTTTTGGTGTACAATTTAAATCTCTTTAGACACTAAAAAAATTAACATGAAATTCAACCATGGAGATAAAACATAAACTAAAAAAATGAAGATTACAAAGAAGAACAAAAACAAATGAAAAGAAAAAAATGCTACAAACCAAACGAAATACAAGAATATTAAATTAATCAATATACTATTATATAAAACATGTTGTAAATGTAAACATAAAAATCAAAATAAAGAATGACTTAAAACACACAAAATTTCCAACTATAATTATAAATAATGGAGTGGAATTGCACTCTTTTATTTCTCTTTTTCTTTATTCTATAAACTTATCCCTGCATCAACATACCAATAAGCATATGAGTGCCTATCCACCTTGAAATTGCAAATTGGGTATATTTTCCAGTATTTTAAATTTGATGTCAAAATATATTTTAAAGATTTGAATAGACATTGCCAATTATTGTTCAAAGTCTAAGCTTTACAATGCCAAACAAAAGCTTGAATCAATTGGCTATTTTGCCAAGCCAAAGACAAGGTCCTTCCCAAATCTTTCTGCATAAGTTTGAACCCTCCTTCTCCTTCAAATGAGCTGCACTAATGCCTTGACTACAGAAGCAGCTTTGCTTGACTTACAGATCTACTACTGAAACCAACTTGTGCAAATCTTCCTCTCTCCATCCTCCCCTTCCATGTCTCCCACTTATCATGGGTTTCTCTTCTTCCCATAATTTTCCCAACACCATCATCCCTGATATTGCTCTTTATCTGCTCCCCCAATGAAATGTCTCAATTCTAAGCCTCTCTGCACTCTGCAATGGTAGGCATTCATCCATGGAATCAAACAGAGCATCATAGTAATATAGAGACTCCATGAATCTTGACAAGAATGTTGTGGGGCTCTGGATTTCTTCATGCTTTACCACAAAAAGTATTTCAGGTATGAGAGACCCAATACTTCTCAATCTGCTGCAGAGAAGAGTCTTAGAGCTGGCCAATTTGTTCAAATATAGAACCAAGTTTATTGCAACAGTTTCATCCTCTTTGATATATAGGCTCTCAATTGATATTCCTTTTGAGGGATCTTCAAGAAATGGGTGGAACTTAAAGGAGGTCAATCCACAACTGTGTGCAAATTGAGTGAGCCAAATTCTAGTGGCTTTCAACACATTCATGTTTCTTCCCACTTATGTGAAGAGAAGGAATATTTTTTTCCTCAGACAAAAATAGAATCAAAGAAGACCATCGAATGCCAAAGGAAACATCAAATAAACTATGTGAAGCTATTTTTTTCTCCTCAAAAGCCTCAATTATGGTCTAGTTTGTTGTGAAATGAGCGAATTGATAGAATGCAGAGACTTTGTAAAATGTTGTGTGGGCTTCAGAGACTTTGTTCTTTAATAAAGATGGGTTGGATGATTTTGATTTGGATGAAAGGGCCTCTGCAAAATGAGTTGCAACTCTTTGTATTGAATTCCCACTCTTGCTGAGTCTTAAATAGAGTCTTCTCAGAAGATTTTTTACAATGTCTTTCTTGTTCTCTGCAATGGCAGAAGCACAATTGAGAAGCAAATCGATCAGTTGCAGGCCAAAGGATCTCTTTTCTTCTCTGACAACCTTCTTCTTCTGATGCACAAGATTTCTACTTTGCTTAACTTAAAGATTTATTTTCTCTTTTTCTACAGGTACAAACAAATTGGATGCTCTTTAATTCTCATAACTTTTCCCATCATCTCCATTGACATGCTTGCAGTGTTTTGTGGATTTTCTACAAGGAGAAACCTACCCTTCATTGTATCCCTTATATGTGCCTGCACCAAATGGTATTAAAGAAATATTTGTATGATGGAGAAGACCATCGGTTATGACTTATTGTGAAAATGGTCTTGGGATGCAGTTACATACACTGAACATGGTCACCATATGACTGTTACAGCCATGGATGTCGTTTATGCCCTAAAAAGATAAGGCAGTCCACTCTTTATGGTTTCAACGACTGAATATCACTCTTTATGGTTTCAGCGGCTAAATATTCAGCTTTTTATTCTTCCTTCTTTCTGGTGTTTCTTAACACCACTCTCTGTCATGGAATTTTTTGTTCAGTGCCTTCTATTTTTTCTATAAACAGATTTAACCAAAGACTGGTAATTTGCGTTGCATTTTGGGAATTTGTTTTTGATAAATGCTTTCATGTTGATAGAGATTGACGTTATATGCACAATGTATTTTGAGAAGACTCTGACCATCCAAGGATCGAGCCTCTGACTTTGTGAAGCCTTTGACCATCCAAGGATCGAGCCTTTCTGCCAGATATTGAAATGCAATGTAAGATGCTCCTGTTAAACAAGTCGCGCAGTAACGGTTAGGCGTGGTTAGAAAGGGGAATGGGATAAGCAGAACGGTAATGAAAAAGTGCACAAAATGGGTGGGAGGGAAAGGGGAAGTAGAAGGATCAGTCCCACATCCACCTAAGCAGTCAAAGCTTAGTGTGTGATGTTTAAAGTTGACCGTCCAATACAAACTTCTGTTTTAATGGGTTCCATACTTAGCTAAGCGACCCTCCAAACTTATCATCCTCTTGATACTTCTATTTGATCGATTCAACTGTCAGCATGTCAATATTGTTGGAATACAAGGATCACTAAGAGGGGGGTGAATAAGTGATCTATAAAAAATTTTAACTTTTAACTTTTAACCGATGATGTATATGCATTGATTACTTTTATCATCAATAAATATATGTGTTTTAAATGCAAGATACAATGAACAATAAGACAAGTATACATAATTGGATCATAGACACCCTGTTTATAGTGGAAAACTCCTTAGGGTCAAAAACCACTTTCTCAAATCCTTTTATTATGCTTTTAAGGCAATCAATTTCAGAGCTACAACTCTAGGAAGCACCTACACCCTTTTTCATTTGCGAGCTACAACTCCAAGGAACACCCATCCCTATCTCCCGAAGCACCCACTTCACAATAGTAAGAAGCACCCACTTGCCAATAACTAGAAGCACCCACTTCCCTTATACATATTTGAGAAACAAAATCCAGAGGGTTACTTTGTTTCTATAAATTTCACTTATTACAAAAACTCTCCCCTTCACAATTTATTCTCGTCAATAAAAAATGATGCCTTTCATTATATATTGATTGTGATCAAACATTCTTGTATTATTCATGACAAACATGCCAAAATATAAATATTCAAATCTGTTACAAAACCCTGTCAAACATCTGCTCATAACACATGTATCCAAACATGCATCTTCAAGTTTAAAGCAATGACACCAACACCTCTTTTGGAGTTCCTGTGACAATCAAAAGTTTATGTAGAAAAACAACATTAAACAAAACCAAAAACAAATCTGCATAAGAACTCAAATCTAAGTAAAGATTAATCATGTCAATGCCCATTGATCACATCTGCAATATATGATTGTCAATCAAATAATTAAACCATTGTTAAGAAGCTAACTTCTTCATCATTCAACATGCTTCAACTTAATCTTTGTATTTAAATATGTTTGGAATATAAAAACTTTGAGATCACCAGTGAGAGGAGAATAGTAAACTAGATATGCATTTCATTATCAACTTTACAAAATCTGATCACAAAAAGTATTTCAAATCTGTTAAAACATAGTTCCAAGTTACTGTCTTAAAAAACTGATCAAGATATAAAATAGATCATTTATATCACAAGGAAATATGTTCTGAAAATTATAATGTCAAAATATTTGAATCTGAACATATAATCCTTTCAAAATAGACATATGAACTAATGCTCAAGTTTTGACAGAGAATAATAAACTTCAAAACATTATTAAAACATATTATACCTTATATCATTTGCAATTTGCATCATCTTTAGTTCTAATTTTTTCTGCACTTTTAGAATCCAACCAATGTCTCCATCTCAAGTGTCAATCTGCAACTCATCGTTTAAATCCTCTGCAAGTCTCTTTTATATATTCATCTATACAATAAGATTTCTGCAAACATTCTTCCTATTACAATGCATTCTCAATCTCCATTTTATTTCAACTGTCTGCTTCATTTATACCCACTGTAAGATGTATGTTTAGATCAATTTTTAATAACTGATTCAAACCATAACTATCGAATCAAATGTTTGTACCAAACTTAGTAAAACCGGTCCAGAACTAAAACTGTTAAATAATATTTCCTTTTATTAAAAAAATGATCATAACTAATTATTCTTTAAGAAGCATTGATTAAGATCTTTCTTTAAATCAGATTAATGATAAAACTAATAACATATAGATGTCACCCATTAAATCAATTTACAAATAATCAAAGAGACATTCCAATTTGTTGTCTCAATATCAATGTTTAACATTCTCAAATAAATCTCACTTGGCTCGGTTTTTAACTAAAACAACTTTATTTCATATGTACTATGAATAGAATTCACAGTATTCCAAAAATAAAACCAATAATATCGCCTCTTTTCTGAAATTGTATTCAAAACATTTGAATTGGTTTAAATAACAAACATGTCTTCTTTGACTGCCCCCTTATACAAATCTGTTTTTCCAAAATAAATCTTCTTTTCTTAAACTTTATTAAACTGATCATGATCACTTTTAAACAAATCAATATTGAACTAGTATCAACATCTCATGCATTGATTTGGTATCTATACTTAGAATCTTATATGTATTTATTGGTTATCATATAAACTCCAATAACACCTTGTAGACACCCTAAATTGGTCAACCAAAATCAACATGGTCAATCAAAGTCAAAAGGGGTCCAATCAAGTCAACATCATGGATTAAATAACAAAGTCATTAATTAATTAAATTTAAGCCAAAAGGGGATTAATTAAACTATGTAATTGATTAAATCAATTAGTTATATAGTTCAAATTAAATAAATCAAATACAACCCATAAAAACCCCTTACATGGCTAATTTAATTGATTGATTGATTTAATTAAATCCTAATTACTTTCAACAAAGGGGACAAAGAATCAAAGAGCCAATGAGAAGAAGGGATGAAGAGCACATGGATCACTCTAAGGCTTTTCTATCCTCACCACTTATTTAGGCTTTGCTATCCTCACCACTCCTTTTGTCATCTTGTCCCCTATTTGAAACCCATCACTCAACCTTGACCTCAACTCTACCTTGACCTTGGTTAATCAAACTCACCCCCCTACCCTTGGGAATTTGTATAAATAGGAAGATTTTCTTAGTGTAAACTTATCAATTCACATTTAGAGTAAGAATTTACATTCAAATTGCATATTGAATTGGGCATTTATCATTTAGCATTGAAGTATTCTTGAAGAGTCTTGTTATAATGGAAAAATAATTCATGATTACATAGAATTTGAGCATAGAATAGGGCATTTCATCTTAATTTGCATCTTAGATCCATATTTTCATCATCATTAGCACAATTCTCGTTCTAGGGGTTGTCACTTTAGGATGCTTTGCAACTAAGAGCATTTGTTTAGTCCTTCTAGATAGAGATCCATGAGACACTTTTAATTTTCTTTCACTCTCAAAGTTGATTAACCTAGTTAGATCTTTCAAAGTTTGATTGAAAAGCATGTTAAACTAATGTTTCATGTAGGTTTGTGAATTGAAGGTTTACGAACTACACACCTTACTGCAATCTCAAAATAATGTATAAATCAACTGATGTTAATCCAATCAGATTTGATTTGACTTGGTAATGACTTTGTTCCATATAGTTTGTGTTCAGAATAATTATTAATGACCATTTAGCTTTGTCAACCAAAAACCAATGTTGTTGTTCATGATCAATGATCTTAGAGATGTTATAGTCATAGACGAAGGAATTGGGGCTTTCAAACAAGCAAGCACACAATCAAATAGGAATTGACAAGAGGTTTTCAACTAAGAATAAAACCATACCTATTCCCTCTATTGTGTTGGACCCCCTCTTCGAGGATTGGTACTCTTAACAAAATGGAATGGTAGAGGATTTGTGGGAAGTCATGGAGGGGGTTGTAATAGGTAAAAGGCAATTAATACAAGTTTATAATTAAAAGTTATTTTAAAACACTAAAAAAATAAAAATGCATGTACTTATATCTAAACACATATGTTTAACATATATAGAAAAATTGCATATCAGAGCCTTAAATGGTTCTGATGTACTCTAAGGAGGCATCATTGTGTATGATGCAACTATGACCACTTCCTATATGAAAAATGATAACATATGTTATAGTCATAGACAAAGAATTTAGATATGTAGAACAAACAAGAATGCAATAGAAAGTGGAATATGAAAATTTTACCTCTTGCCTCTCCCGAATATCTGTGAGATCAGGTGCATTCATTATTTCTATAAACCCCAATTGTTTTTGTAAATAGAACAAATAGATCAGGTGCATGCAACAAGATCTACATGTACATGTTTAATCATAATACATTTCAACAAATAAATTTAAATTGTACTAATTACCTTTTTGTGTTTGGGTGTCCGTGAGGATATCTTTTTCTATCTTGGTGTGCTAGAAGATGCCTTTCACACACAAGATGTACTCGCGATAGGTGGGGTAACCTAATAGAGACAAAATTAACAAAGGAGAAATGAATATATAATATTAAATCTAAGATGAAAAAATCTAAATCTAAATGACTCACATGGGTTCAATTAAAATTGTAAATAATAGTTGTGTAAAATATGATACAAAAAATCTTTCTAGGCCAAAGTCAATGGCCAAAGGGCATAACATCACTAACCCTGGACATCTAAGCCCCTAACAAGACCTATAAAACACCAACTAAATATACATATTAACAAAAGCTATTTTTAAACCAACGTATTATTCTATTTTTAACAATATTTAAAAATCTTCACCTTAGGTTTTGAAGCTACCGATGCATGTCGAATGGATCGAATAATACAAGGTGTACTCACACCACCTGCTATGCCCTACAATGCATATTTTTCATATATCACTTTAAATTTTTTTATAAATAAAAATTTATTTACTTTTATAAGATTTAGGTGATTAATTAATAACATGTCCTAAACACAAATAAACACACCACCATCTGCTCTCCATTAGAAAATGCCACATTCATCAGGTCGTTGGTGATGGCCACATCCTCTGTGGTGGAAGCATGACAATTACTGCCATAATGTGTACACGAATGGGATGTTGAACCATCCTCATTCGTGTCAGTATCTATCCCAGAACATATCTTCTTGTAGCTGGTGTACATATGCTTAATGGCATGGGCTGAGCCAAATGGTGCATCTGATGATGATGGAGGTGTCGCAAGTGTTGATTTATCCTCTGGTTTGACTAAATGTGTACCATGTTGAACAATGACATCAGTTAATGTTGTGGCTTCCTGAAGAGTCTGTGAGTCCATAGACTCCTTCAAGGCTACTGGGATCATGACGTGAACCATAGGTTTAGGAGTTGCACACCTCCTATGTTGTGGGTCTACCACCCTACGGTCCCTAGGTCTATCCTACGCAAAGTCTCTCCCTCTACCCTAGAACTGTCGAATGTCAAAATAATTTCACTTCAAGCCTAGGATAAACTCACAATATAGCTTTCCCAAAAAAATATAGAGGCACCTCCCAATTGTTACAAGGTGGTTATTCAAAGACCATGTACCACCTATTCCAAAAAGTAGCTTTCATCCCAGTGTGCACACACCAATGTATAGGAAACCTACTCGTATCAATAAGTAGGTTGTCACTAGTTTTAGGATCAGTGAAAAGAGCATATATGTCATCTTTAAGTATGTCCTTTTATTTTCACCTCGTCATATGCCAACCCATCTGCATAAAATGCACGACATTTCTCCCTCCATGAACCTCATTTTATAACCTGTCTAGATACCTCATTCACAGTATTGGTCATTGTTTCTAGGGTTGTGACGAGGGATGAGTGGTGCTCATGACTAGAGGACCTCAACCTACTAACTAATATATAAATTTGGGTAGTGTTTTGTGTCAGGTGAATGGTAAGATCCTCCTACGTGGCTTGTGCATGATCTATTGGAGGACATGGAGGATTTTGGGGTGGCGTTGGTTGTTCAGGAGAAGTGTTTTGTTGTTGTGGAGAAGATTCTTGAGGGTTTTGTTGTTTCTCATGCGCAACATTTTCAGGGTTTTAAAAAAACTTATGGTTCTTCATAACCCGTGCGGATTATGAAGAACTTTTAGTTCTTCATAACCTGCACGGGTTATGAAGAACTTTATATATTTTTAAATTGGTTTTTTTAGGCTCGATTTTTCCAAGCCTAAATATTTTGAATTTCAAATAACCCGTATGGGTTTTGTAAAATTTTGAGTTTTTTTTTATGTGGCCACTTTTCTGACCAATAACTTGGTGCACTTACCCCTATACAAAATATATATACCTAATAGTTATGTATGAATCCCAAAATGTTCACAAGTGACAACTATATGTCTCTATCACATCCTAAACTACTGGTGGATCATCAAAATTGAGTCATTTTGAGCACTCTTTGGCTCTGAAGGTTCCTGCACAAGCAAAATTTAAACCACTATTGAGACTAGTTATATTATATAGTTTACAACAAGCAAATTAACATCAAAATTAATATACATTGAACTATAATTGAACTCTAAAATAAAGTTCTTGATTACCTCAAGTCCACGTCTTTTCTCTGAAATATTCTCTACATATGCCACTCCCCCAAAATGGTCAAGAGTCCTAGCATATGTATATGATAGAGAAGGGATGTCACTAACATATCCGAAGGAAAGCTATATATATTCACAAACATAAAATTGATATAAGTTAGCATATAATTGTCAATGATAGGAATGTGTTTACTAAAGACAAAATAAAATAAACACATACCTATTCAGGCATCTCCTCTACTACTTCAATTTTGTGGAAGCATTCAACAAGGATGTGAAACCAATAATTGCTTGTACATAAAAATGACAAGTATGTGAAACTATTAATCTGTGTAGACATTTATCATCACCATAAGTTCTCTAAATTCTTAATTTAATAAAAATTGCATTCAATTACCTTTCCATTATCTACCATTGTGCTTCTAGATTTTGGATAGCATTGCACCTCCCTCACACTAGGTGTGTCCTACAAGAGTAAAATAAGAAAAATATGTAAGTTATTATATATTTATTGAATAACAATTTAAATGACAAGCATGTATACAATAAAAATATATAAATGACTAAGTGCAAAAATATATACCATATAGATGTGAATGCCAAATGAACTAGATGAGAGAGTTGTGTCCTAGACCTGTGTCATGTCCTCAGACATCAACTGTTAAATAGACCATGTAAATAAATATTAATACTTAATACGCTCTTATAAATATTTATTTAAAATAAAATTCACTATGAAGTTATAAGTTAATTTTACCACTATATTTTATGTGTACAATCCATGAACCTCCTCATCTCTAGCATATGAGGACTCCCTAGGGTGTCCTCAAGTCTTTTTCATCTCATGTGGTGTACCCGCCACATGGTGGGCCTCGTAATCAGATTTGTCAATGAGATGATTAACACCATGTCCAAGAGTACCTAAGAATATGTGTTTGCACATAGTGCATGTATGCGGCACACAAATATGTGGACCTGAGGAGGATGTGTCAGCACCACCCGATCCACTGCCAGCATCAAGGTCCTTTGGCTGAGCTAGTGACAAGGTCTAAGAAACCAAAAGGTCACTCAAAGAGTGAATAGCCAATATAGTCTCTGAGGTTGCCTCTATAAAAACATCTAGAGGTTGTATTGTAGGTGGGGGAGAAATACGAGGAGGGGGAACATATGGGCCCTGTACTACTCAAACTTACCCATGCCTATCTTGGGGCATACCTTCGCTCACGCCCTAGAAATTTCTCATGTCAAAGTAGTTGACATGCTTACCTAACACAAAATTGGCATATAATTTCTGAATAAAATAAAAAAGAGACATTGAGATTATTGTTGGGTGGTTTATCAAAATAATCCATCAAAGATCCTAGAATTTATTTACTATATCATCATCTACACACCATTTGATGGAAAATTTTGGCTTTTTTACATCAATGAGTTGTTCAATGTGGGGATTAACAAATAGGGTCACTAATTTGGCTATGGTGATTTCAAGGTTCTTCACCTCATCGTAGGACAACCCATTTACATAGTCTTATCTCATGGCCTCTCGCCACAATAGAGCGGAACTATGTTGGATGGTGAGGGTTTTTACATTAGAGATTATTGATTCCGATGTGGGTGTCATCAGGGATAGATGAGGGATCCTACGATACACCTCAAAAATGTTCCTCAACTTATTCAAATTTTCAACAATCAGATCATGAATTGAGGGGTGGTTTGGTGGTGACAATTTTGGTGGTTGTGGGTTTTCATTTTCAATCATGTTACCATATGAGATCAGATATCCAATTTCAAAATCAGATGTTGGTTTCCAAAATAATATTTTTTTAACATCAGTGAAATCATTGACATATTAAGTTTAATTTAATTGTAAATATTAATATTAACATTAATGTTAATGTTAATATTAATATTGATATATTATTATTATAAATTATATATATTGATGTGTTTGCATATCTCTGTATTTGATATCTGATATTTTCAAACATATCGGATATCAGATAATTTTGCAAATATCTGATATATGTTGTGTTTGAAAATATCATATATCAGTTACCTTCATAAATCTAATTATTTTTTATATCCATTATGCTTTGACTTTTTCCATGGCTACATATACTGACACCCAAGCCAACCAAAAAGTCAACATGGATTTTCATGTTTTGGGGCAAATGAAAACTGCATTATTTTATACCAACACTTTTTGGCCCCTCTTCATCTTGCACATATCTAAACCTCACTAGTTTTGTTATATTGACACTTGTTTCTTTTATTTCATATCTTAATATGCGAGGGAGGATTTAAATCTCTGAAAGGAGCCTCCTTTAATGACCTTGAATGACCCACTTGAAACTCTTTTTAAATAGGTGAACTTTACATGGATGGAAAAATGGAATTGATTGTATGAAATGATTATGTATAAAATAATTCAATACCCTTAGAAGAGGTCATCTTAGGAAGTCACCCATATATGTTGTCATCTTAGATAAAACATACTTAACCTTTTTTTTTTTCCTCACAATCAAGATATTAATGTATCTTGATACTCTATTTATATAAGCTTCAACAAATGTTGCTCCTTACGAACCAAGCATTTTGAATCTCTCTAACTCTTTCATTTTACATCTTAAATATTCAAACAAAGAGTCATAGGCTGACGATGAGGATGAAACTCCTATTGCAAATATGGGTGATGCTCCTGTAGTAAATCGGGTTGTCCATGTGATTAGTACTCCACCTATTCCTACTAATCCGACCACCTCTGGTCATGATTCTTTTTCTTTGCCTACTACTCCTCTGCTCCAATCTCTTTCTGACAATGCACAACTTCCTCAACACTCTAGCCCTTGTCTTGACAATTTTCCAAATACAGTCTCACTAGTTGCGCCCCCTTATAGTGAGGATTCTAATGACATCATCACCTCGACAGTTGTCTAATGGTGGGAGTAAAATAATCTTTAACCTCACATTCTTCTCCACATGTTGTGGGTGAGTTGCATTCCAACCTTTGAGGTGGGCTTCAATAGTTCTCAATATTGACCTAGATACAATTTCTCAAGAGTCATACTAGTAACTTCCCATTAAGTCTGTCATTACATAAACAAAATGTTGAGGTTAAAAATCCTGCCTCTAATTTGGGAATTTTTCTCGAAAAACAGCATTGCAAAGCAGGAACCTTAAATTGCTGGAAGATGTACAAGTATGCAGGAAGGCCAATGAAGTGTGCGTAGAGAAGAAACCTCCATCACTTCATCAATAAGTCTGCACACAATCAGTGCACACTGCTGCAACACTTCTGCAATTGTTGGAATCAAAATCATTCCCACACAAAACTATGAAACTTCGCTTTGGAGATTTTCCCACTACCTTATAAAATGCTTTGATTCAGATTTGTGCAAAACTAAAACTCTTCCTCCTGCTCTAGATACCCATTGACGCCCATCTTTGAATGTCAAATGTTTCGGTCAATTTATATTCTGCTTTAATTCACCAACTGCAATGGTGAGAACAGTTGGTTGGTCGTATCAAACAGTCAACCTTAATTTCATATTATATTCTTGTTAGTTTTTGACCTTTTTCACTTTTTTCGTTTTCGAGTATATAAAAAGGTATTTTGAAAAGGTTCAAATCTTTTTATAAAGAAAGTGATAAGTCTAATAGGACACCAACCAACAATCAAAGAGCAACCACAACACTACAAAATATAAGGCATTAAAAACCTTACAAATATTCATGGTTTTAAATTCATACTTTCATATTTTATAGTTTATGATTTCAACTTTTTTATCATTTAGAAGTATCTTCATCCAAATGATCTATTGCTTGATTAATTATATACAGAATTTACTTAGAAATCTGGATGTTTTATAATAAAGCATGTTCATATTACAAATTTAAATTTGAGTAACTTTAGAAGTCCATAATACATATTGAGATGATGTTATCTACTCAAAATACTCAATATGAATGATTGATTGTTATTGAATGTATAGACCTAATCTTTTGAAAGGTGTACGTATATTGAGATGATGTTATCCACTCAAAACACTCAATATGAATGATTAGTTGTTATTGAATCTATAGAGCTAACTCTTTGAAAGGTGTACGTATATTGAGATGATGTTATCCACTCAAAACACTCAATATGAATGATTGGTTGTTATTGAATCTATAGAGCTAACCCTTTGAAAGTTGTACTTATATTGAGATGATGTTATCCACTCAAAACGCTCAATATGAATGATTGGTTGTTATTGAATCTATAGAGCTAACCCTTTGAAATGTGTACGTACATTAAAAAAGGACCACATTTGATAAATCATAGAAATCTTAATCATGTCGTCTCTCCAACTTTACCCCTACAAATCCTTCCCTAAGAAGTCAAGGTTTTACTTACAATTAAGAGATCAATTTCTTCTTTAATGACATGCCACCATTTGTTGTACTTCAGTAATAGTTTAGAATTGTGTCTCACTTTTAGTCAATAAAGTGATTTCAGAAAACCCATTTTTTCCTAAACAGTTTTGAGAAAAAATATTTTACTCAAAACTATTTGACACACACTTGACACAAAGTGTTTCAAATGGAACTTTTTCAACCAAAAATATTAAATGAATATTATTTCATTTTTTAATTCAATTGAATTTATCAAACCAAAAGTACTTTCATGAAATATGTATGTAGTGTGTGTGTGTGTGTGTGTGTGTGTGTGTGTGTGTGTGTGTGTGTGTGCATACATTAGAGATGGTATAGTTTTTTTAATTATAAAAAAATTAAAGTTGACATCCTATGAAAATTATGACTTTTTGAGTAAATTTAACTTTTATGAAAATTTTGTGCTTCTCAACCATTTCAGGTATGGGGCAAAGATATCCATCCCTTTCTTCCTTTATTCATCCATCAATGAAAACATTAATGACTATAAGGAGAAACACATAAGCAACCCTGTTGGAATTATATTGGAATGATGTACTGAGAGGGGAGGGGTGAATCAGTACCTCTAAAACTTTTCTTGGTTAGCCCATTAACCCTTAATCATCAGTTTGTAAATTATCTTATCTAACTATTCATCTTTCTTTATGTATATGCAATCATATCATAAGTTCTTTAGTATGTAACCATAACAGAAACATTCATGAAAATAGATAACACATAACACAAGATATGATATCGCAAAAAACTCCTGTTAGGAAGTAAAAACTATGGTGGAGATTGTTACCCACAAGACTTCACTATCTGCAGATAAGAAGGTGCCGGTTAAGGCTTACAATTGGTCACTTCTAATGACCTACCCTGTTAGGAGTATTACATTGGATACCTGTTAAGATCTACTTCGTTTGAAGCTTTAGCAACATTGTTAAGTGTGCACTCTGTTAAGAGATTTAGTAAGAATGGTTAAGTCCACCTTCTACAAAAGGATTTTAGATGTGATGCACTTGTTAGAATGCAACTACATAAGTCTTTGATTTGATGATGTATGCA
>MU227302.1:3884797-3895129 GCA_018584345.1 Thuja plicata
AAAAGCACCACAAGGGTTCGGCCAGACCCATTCCGGCCGGACATATTCCGGCCGGAATGGGTCCGGCCGGACCCCTCCAGTATGTCCTTTAGTGCGACACACTATTGTACTTTTACCCAATTATTATTAAATATTTGGGCTGTGACACATGCATATAGCTATATTTGAGAAACTAATAGCACATAAAAGCACCTTTAATATCCTACCAATAAATATTGTAGCTAATGTAACAATATTGAAATCACACCAAAAAGAATGAGAAAATGCTAATGCAACTAAGTAGAAGTAAATTGATACTTGGATACAAGATTAATATTGTTCTAATGTTCTAAATGTGGATGAAATCTCTTCATTAATTATTGATACATCCTTAAATATAATGCTTTGACAAATATCTTGATGTTAGATTCACTTTAAATGCTCATACAATCCACAATCTAGATGAGTGAATCACATTTCAATAGTGAATGTACATATCTAATAAACAAATAATAATAATAAACATACAAATATGTGAAATAAGAATAATATAGTTAATAAGTGTAAGGGTACAATGCAAATAACAAATAAGATAATTCATTAATGTGAGAATGATAGAAGTACTTGTAAGAAATACTAAAGGAGATCCTAACACATGACAATTAGGTGAATCACCAAGTCAATAATAATGAAGGAGACCAAACAAAAATGAATTGCTAAAAATAATAGACCTGTTATTTTATGAATATGACACATGTTGGCGAGAAAAGATACACCTCCCAATGTGACATAGGTTCAAGTCAATGATTAATCAATCTTAGATCATATACATAATAAACGTAGAATAATAGAATAGATACACAATGATATTATGCACTCTAACATCCTCCCCACAATAACAATTTAGGTAGGTAGTGATAATGATGATAATGGGTTCTAATAATTATGGCTAATGAGGTACTCATATACAATAAATTATCTCACAAATTAAATAAAAGAAAAATCTTGTAGAAAATAAAAGACCTCCCTAAAAAAGAAATGGGAAGGGAAAATATATCTCCTCAAAGATTGTCCTTGAAAGTTAGGAACATTAAGAACACCTAAATCATATAAAAGTTGTAAACACTACCAAAGAAGAACTAATTTATGTTAGAATTAGTGAACCCTCAAGATCAAGATAAGGAAGGCACAAAGTTCTATATGAGCGACCTCAAGTACACTCTCAACCATGAATATATAGATGACAAAAACAAACAAAAAACATGGGATGTTGAAAATGCAAATGCTTCCATGATCTTGAGGTTACATAATAATATTTCCTTGAGTGACCTTAAGTACACTACTAAATTTGCATGTGGTGCTCTTCATAAGTATCAAAATCTCACAAATATAGATCAACTAAAAAAAATATCTAAGGTTGCCTCTATTTTCTCCAAGTGTTAAAATAGCCATGTGATGTTCTCCTTCCTAATACTAACAAGAGAAGGACTGAGAAATCAATTGAAATGTGGCACAAAAATGTATGAAATGATGTAATATTAAGATCGTGTCAAATGAGACTAGAATCTCTTGGATTCCTTATCGTCACGGAAGAATGCTCACTTGACAAAGTTATGATGGACATAACTAAGGCATGCACACAACCTCATTTGGCACTTTGAAAAATAGTGAGTATTAAAAATATATACTATGTTGTACAAACTTTTCTCTCGAAATACAAATTAGATAAACACTTTACTTTAGTGCATTAACAAATGATTTTTCTATTTTAGAGTCCTTACAAGTGTCTTAAAATAATTATTTTAGTTACATCAATGAGGTGAGCACAAGATGCAATGTCATCTTTTTGTATTAAAATATGTTTTTGATATTAAAGGGGGTTGACCCGATACAAGAAGAAAAACTAGCACAAAGCTTGCATCCACTTACAGCACATAACCAGTCACAGCCCACACTCAGCCAATGCCCTTTTTTAACATCAAAAAACAACTATCCCAGTCATACCACCCCAAAATGTAGTAATTTAAAATCCCACCCTTAATAACATAGTCAGTAATCAACCAATGGTAATCAGACAACATAAACCTACCGAAAAATTTATAGAGACCCAATCTTACCAAAAGATTGTAACTAAACCATCTACTACTACGAAAAATAATATCAAAATAACCATCACAGGAGCATAAAGTTTTAACCAGGCCCTTAGGGGCCAACCACCAAGAATTTTTTTTTAAAAACATCAACAACAAACAAAGAAAAATCATTTGGGATTATTTCCCCCTGAGCTTATCAACAGCTTGAACCAATCCTCCGCCAGGAACTGAAACATATTCCCCTCATCCTTCACCGTCGTCAAATCCTTCTAGTTCACTTGGTTTAGAAAATGCAGTCGTGGTCGCCGAGTACATAACCTTCACAGCAAAGTATGCCAGCGTTGTGAAGCTCGTATTAAGATTGTTGACCTTTCCTTTTAGCATCTGCATGTCCTCCTTCATTTGTTGAAGTTCCACATTTTGGTCCTCCTTTCTGATCTCCGAGGCACCAGTCGTGACCTCGTCTTTCCCCTTAGTGTAGCCCTCATTAACATCCAGTTTCTTCTCCTTCCCACAAAAGCCAATCGACGAAGTAGCGGTAAGAGGAGAGCCCTTCTTGTCCACCCCAGAGTCCTTTTTCACCAATAAATCCACAAAATTTAGTTTGAAATTGGCTGACACATGGGTCGAATCCAAGCTCCTTTCTCCTCCCTCCATAGTCGAGGTACTTTTTCCCTTCCCCGTGTTCGAGTTGTCCTCCTCCCTAACCTTTTTCCTCTGATTCTTTTTGTTTTTGTCTTCCTTCTTCACTTTTTTCTTCCCTTTGAATCCTTCCCAGTCTCCAAATCCTCATCCTCCTCCATAATGTACCTCTTTCTAACCGCTTTTTGCTTCAAACAGGAGTTAGAGGCGATTATGTGGGACCTTCTACGGCTTTCATTATCTTCATCAGCCGAATCATCAATGTTAATTTGTTCCTCCCATTTGTTCACATCGGGGCTAGGGTTTTTAATTCTCTTTCCCAAACCATGGGGGTCTTTGAGGAAGAGGTCGGGTGGAAGGAATCACCTCAATTTCCTTAGGGTTATCAGTAGGGTTAGGGATGGTTCTGGGTAAGGAGACAAATCTGGGAGGGCATAAGGCCCGGTGGAAATTGTACAATCGAAGGATTAACCCCTGATGTAAAATACATAAATTTTTATGCACATCCTTCTTAGCAGGCACATCCAACACAGACGCTTCCATAGAATGAAGCAGGAAGAACGGGATAGAAATTTCTTCATTATACCGGAAATAATTTAACAGAGGGAAGTGATAATTGTAACAGGTCCCAAATCTACCCTCCAATGTCAAATACTTCATAATTATAAGACATACCTCATCCCATGTCTCCGAAAACTCATCCCGTTTGAAACCCCCATCAAAACGGATAGGATTATCTGTCTTCTTGAAGAATCTATTCACACTGGTGTCATCCCTGCATTTTTTCACCTTCTTCCATTTCCTTCCCTCCAAAGAGAGCCCCATGGCCTAAGCAATAACCTCTTCATTAATTTTGAAGGTGATTCCATTAATGGCTACCTTCCGCTCCTCCCAAGTGTCCACCAGCTACATGGAAATGATCTCGTCACTACCCTCCATGGCTTCCATGTAAGGGAAAAACTCACCCTCCTTAAGGTACATAACAATAACAGCACATAGGTTTTTTAGGAAATTATCCTCAATCTTTAGCGGCTCCACCCTGACCATATCTCCCCCCATATCAACACTGGAATCCGAATTCTGCACCTCTTCCTCAAAATTCGCAGACATCTCAACCCAACGCCCAACTCTGAATAGCTCGAACCAATTTCTCCTCCAGCTCAGTCTTTCATTACAAGAGTTCAGAGTTGCGCAAATAGTAGTAAAAAGCAATAAAATCATGCCACCCTTCTTATTTTTGAAAAGATGCCAGCTCAAACAAGTGAGCGTACCGTTCACATGTAAAGCCTTTTTAAAATAATAAAAATTCTTATTTTATAATGATTGTAGTTCTCGGGCAAGAAATCATAAAAGTTGGCAGTCTTTCACTTGCCATGAAGCAAATGCAAATCCCCATGCGACCTTTTCTCTTAAACTTCCTCGTACGACCATCAAATCTGGAAATAATGACCCTTCTTAACCAATAATTAATATTATTCATTCTGCCACCATCCCAAATTTTAAAATTTGAATTCTTGCAAGCTCCCGAGATCCTAGTGGCCGCCCTATCCAACCAATAAAAAGCTTTAAAGTTGTACCACATAGTTAGGGATGGTCATTTCGTTCCCTCACAATGAGATCCTACGTATACGTCGTGAGAGACCCCATCCTTCTCCAGCACATGTTTCCGTTGGTAGTTAGCCCTCTGGCAGCGAGCGCATCCACCACAACATTTCCCTCCCTGTAAATGTGTTGTAATTCAAAATCATCAAGTTTTGGGAGAAGCGCCCAAATTTCATGCAGCAGATTTAACATTTTCTAGTTGGCCTTATAGTTACCTTTAACCATTTCAACCACAATTTTTGAATCCCCCTCGATGATTAGCTTCTTAACACCTGTTGACACAACAACTTTAACTCCCCACAGTAGAGTCGAAATCTCAGCAACATTATTGGAGACTTTCCCCCAAATACACCGCATAGGCAATATTCATCTCCCCATGATGGTCTCTAATTATTCCTCCACCAGCCACCAACCCATTACAAGCAACCCCATCAAAATTGAACTTGTGAAACTATTCAGTCGGGGGGTCCAGTGTGTATTCCTTCTAGCGCGTGTTACATATGGACTAAAATGCCTATTTGTTATCTCCCTTGGTCTAATTTTGTGTTCTTTCTTCCTCTTCTTTTCCTTGTGTCTATAAGAGGTCCATGAAGTTTCTAAGTTTGGAGAAAACACTCAAATTCCAATATTCTAAGTATTTGTTAGTCATTGAAGTTTTAGTCATGCTTTCTTGTCAAGTATAATTTTTCCTTGGTCATCTGTAGAAATTTATAATTCTAACATTAAATAGCATCTCATAGAGTAGAAGATATATCTCTTCCATATTTGATAAAAAAAAAAGTTCTACTTTCTAATTTCTATTATATTTTTCAATTTATTATTGAGATAAGAATACTTGAATTCTTATTACAATGAATTAAAAAATGCTATTAAATACATTTTTTAATGGAAGTTCAGACGCAAGCATGATATCCAAACAAAACACACCAACCAAACAAAGACCTTCACAAAATAGCAAATTTTTAAAATAAAAATGAAAATAAATAATTAAAATCATACGATTATAATATTATAATATTTTGAAATATTTCTTTCTTAAATCTATAAAATATTTCCTAATATTAAAAATCAAATATCTTTTTAAAATGACAAATTAAACAATAATATTTACCATTTTTTTTTATTAATAATTTATTTATATCACCAAAAAATTAGTCCTATAAAATGCCCACAATTCATAATTGATTAGAATGTTTCTGAATAAAATTATGTGAATACTTTAACATTAGAAAGTCTAGTTCAAAAAAAATTCCTCAACATTTTCCTAGAGACTTTTTCTAAGATTATGAATAGTTTCTCATTTTTATGAGGTCCATCACCATGCAAAGAGAATTTACTAATGAGTGTAAGTCTTACATAAAAGCACGATGTGCTTGCTTTTCGCTTATCTTCACGTGTCTTAAAAAACCAAGACGCGTAGGAGTGTTTGTTGAGCTGATCTCGAATATTCGGCTAAAAGTTAGGTTTACAAGTGTTGATATCCATTAGAAGAGGCGTTGGTAATGGTGCGGGATATGTTGACATGGCCGTCCACGTCATTATGACACGAACAGTCAAATGGGAGTCTCATCCATACTGCTTACACGGTCTTCTAACAAACAATTTCCTTCTAGCTGTCCACTACCATGGTGGCATATGCATTTCTATGACACATGGAGTCGTACTAGAGTTTTTTTTTTTTTTTAAATTATTGTAATCTGAAATGTTGATGTTAAAAATTCTCACACAATCAAATCGGAACACATTCCACGGAGTGTGAAAAGTGTGATTCAAACGTTGATGTTAATATTCTCACAATCGAATCAAGAAACCAGAACATTGCTCCAACTCTCTTTTTCTGCAATCTTATTACGGTTTCTTCTTTTTGATGATGAACTATTGATAATCTGAAATGTTGAACAAAAAAAAACATACATATAAACCAGAAACGATTGCATGTTAATAATCTACATTATGTTTCCCATCTTAATTTTTGATGGAAAATGTACACTTCGTTTCAATTCATAGAAGAATTTTGGATCTACTTGAAAATAATATTTAAAATAGAGTTGTTTTTCCTTCACTTCCATAGGAAATCAGGGATAACTCTTTTGTTGTTTTGAAGTCCTGTATCTGTATCTACTCTTGTTTCATCTTGGGATGGATGACAATTGGATTTGCTTTCGGATGAGGATGATTGTTCGAATAGCCTTTCAAAGCAGCAGTTCTATATTTTTTTTATGGAGAATCTTGTTAATTCTGGTGAAACTTATTGCAACACTATGTACAGGGGTTACTGTTGTAATTCATCCTTTGGATGATTTGTTTGGGTTGAGATTGGTTCCCACAATCTTGGTTGTCTCCTCATTTTGTAACTGCTGGAGACTTTGTTTTTTAGGTTTTTTATAACTTCTTATGAACAGTAAACGTTGACTCCAAGCCAGTAGAAGAATAGAATCAAGTACAATCCCCAACTCAGAATATTGATACTGATATGTGCAAGAATAGAATAGAATCAAGTACAATCCCCAACTCAGAATATTGATACTGATATGTGCTCCAAGCAATTTGAAACTTTCATCAATAGTTGAAATTCCACTTTCAAAATACAATGTCACAATGTCACACTACCACGATTTTTCAAAAGATGTTGCCCCATAATTTTGGGGCCATAGCTACAATCTTTTATTCTGCCAAACCCCAATTCCTCTCTTCAAAAATCACTGGAAAAAAAATTATTTTCCGTTGCAAATCCTGCAGAAAGGCTGAAAGCATAAATCTGGAGAAAGCAGATTGTGCAATGTTTTCAGCGCCCTAACCTTTTAAAACAAAAACCTTACAATATTTGAAGAATCTCTCAATATTTCTCAAACTTCGAGAGCCTCTGTGAATAGAAGTCTCACAGAGAAGTGAGCCGACAAAAAAATACAAAGAACTTTCTGTGGAAATTAAAAATGGCTCCACAGAAAAAGCATTGAAGTTTTCAGCAAAAACAGATTGAACAATCTTCTAACATTTCAAACTTAGTTCCTCAACATTCATCACAAAACAATAGCAGCTTTCTCCTGTGAGGCCACTGGTGCAGCAAAGGCAATCAATGGCTCGTAGTGATCAGCACCAGCCCCACACCATCCTGCAATTCAAAAATTCAATTAACAAGGAAGAGGGATTAGATTTACAAGCCAACCCAGCTACTTACATCAAAAAGGCTGAAAAGTTTTGTTAAATTTCTTTGTGATATCACAAAAGATGTCCAAAGGCTTTTGCAACAGAAGCGAAGATTACCTGTGCCTTTCATTAAGAGGAACACAGGAGGGCCGAACACTTCGCCTCTAGGACTATGAGGAAGAAAGAAGAGACAATTTTCTTCTCCTATCATGCCATCAGATCCGTGAGCTTGAACCTGTTATCAATAAAACCAAGTGAACAAAAAAAAGTCACCCTCCATTTGTGCTGTTGATATGACCAATACAAAACTAATTGCCATGCTCACCCTTAACACTCTACATTTGCCCTTTTATGAATTAAACTAATACTAAACAATAATTACAACAAAAAAAAAATCTCTTTTTCTATGTTTTTTGATAAAACTAATTCAGAAAACCTCAATCAAACTAAAGATTACCCCCCCTAATGTGTCCCCATTACATTGTTCTAGTATTTTGCTTGACATACCACAAATACTTCTCGCTTGAACTCTGTGGCTAAACTCTCAATGGCAATATCATCTCCAAAAGCTGCTGCATGACCTTCCCTATTCTCCTCCACGTTCATTAAACCTTCTTGAGTATACTGTAACGTGATTATATCATATTCATCATCTGCATTCCCTGTAACAGACATGTACTTGGCCCAGCTATTACCGTCATTTACAGCAATGCATCGTTCCTTGTAGACAGCTTCCGCGGCAGCTTCTCTGAAAAAATCATAAATAACCCAAGATGAGTTATTAACTGGATCCTAGAATCTGGTTCTGTTCCATTACTAGACTTTAGGGCGCCAGACAAATTCTTCTAATATAAGAAAAAACAGCTAATCAATGTAAAAACCAAGATAAGAGAAAACACACGTTGACTTAATTGGTTACAATCCTGTTCCAGAATCACTTAAAGAGAACACTCGTTGACCTACTTGGGAACAATCCTGTTCCAGAATCATATCATTACCAGTTTTTAGAGGATTAGTAAAGTAGGGACCGTACTAAAAATGTCTGTTTCATGGCAATAAGGATTAATAAAAACACGAATACACCCAAAGTCATATTATGAATTTTAAATGAGTTAGAGATGATCGCTGCCGCAAAAGGAAATAAAGGTACATCACAAAGGAATGCTTTGATAATAGAGGCTTTTGGCAGAGAAACAGAGTAGATTGTTTTGTATCAACATGTGGGTCAGTCTCTAATTGCTCGTCAGATGGAAGAGAGGTCATGGTTTTCTTACACCAAAAATATATAGCTTGAAAAGCATGTAGAGCAAATACCGTTTGCAAAATTGAAATAGCAGGCACTTTTCATAAAAAAGAAACACAAAAACCCAAATAAACTGACACCTCAATCAGGATAGCATAGAAGAACTGACAATAATTAAACTGCTAGAAAATGATGTCTTCCATATTAGAAATGATAAAAGACCCAAAAATTTAATCCTCGGTTATGCTAAAACCAGTCCTTACCTTGACATGGACATATAAGTTTTCTATAATTTTTGTAAAATTATAGAAAGATTTTTGTATGTATCAGTATTTCAGATCACGCTGAAGGAAGAATTGGATTGCAGGATGTCTTAAAAAGAGGTAGGTGAGGAAATGACAAGAGGATCCAAGATGAGGGACAATTGTGAAGAAAAGGGGGTGAAATAAGAAGGAAATTAAGATAAGCAAATGTTATCTAAAATGTCAATATAAAAATATACACAATTAATTCTAAAAATAGCCTTTCTAAGAGTTTCAAATGACAGATTACTAGACCACACACGAAAGATGTATAAACTATTCCTTTAATACACTATAGAATATATTATATAACACGTCCAAAACACCAGGGTAATGCCTTTAAGTACTAATATAAAAAGACTAACCCTGTTTTCGGCCATTATCAGAAAATACAAAGACTCAAGGACAGAAAGCAAGTAAAATGACAAGACAAACGTATAACCTGCCATGAGCATACTACCATTGCATGATGCCTATTCAGTTCCATTCAGATTTAAACTTCAAAGTGTTAAAATCAATTTGAAAAATGCACAGCTGAAACCAGATAACATGGAACTAATATAACGTTAGATTCATCAAAACACGTTGTGTACAATCCATGAATTAAATCCGAACCTTCAAAATCAGTATTGAGACCCTTAGAAGAAAAGTACAAATATATAAGACATAAACCTTACGAAAATAACAAAACATCTGCCCAGAAATCACCAAAATTGCAATTAGCTGAAATAGAAAACCAGATCGAAAAAGAACACAGAGACATACCACACTAAAGGACACTAAAATTAGATTGCCCATAAATCAGCTAGAAACAAAAAGCATTTTCAGTTTCTAGGGAATCTGAGTAGAGAATCTTCTACAGTCATTATGAAAACCCTGAATCTTCTATAGTGATAAACAAGTTTACACCCAAAATAGGCGGCCCTGAATCAAGCAAAACCCAGTTGGGTTTTAACAGATAAAATTGAAACCCATTTCAATTCAAGAGGTTAATTTCTAGACCCATTAGGTTATCAACTGAGAATTTTAACACCTATATGGATTTTAACTGCTCAAATTTAAACCCAATGCGGATTTAGGGGCTCAAATTTAAACCCATTTGAATTTTAACCAGTAACATCCAAACCCAATGCGGATTTAGTTGCTCAAATTTAAACCCATTTGAATTTTAACCAGTAACATCCAAACCCATTTGAAAATCAACCGCCAACAATAAAATCCATGTGGATTTCAACTCTTAAAGCTAGAATTCATATATAACTAATGTTCTAAAATAACAAGTTTACACCCAAAATAGGAGGCCCTGAATCAAGCAAAACCCAGT
>MU227302.1:3921966-3958157 GCA_018584345.1 Thuja plicata
ATTTATGCGCACGAAGCAAGGACGCAACATCTCAAACATTCTTTGACCTATTTTCACATTTGAAAATTCTTGTTTGAATGTTTCAAATAGTTCACTTTGTGTAGTATCGACAAAATGTTTTGGATGTAAAATCTTCATACCGGTCTTGTCATCTTTAATCTGTATAGTGTCCCTTCTATTGGAAGAAACATGAGAGTGGTTGGTCCAAAATTCAATGACTCGACTTCTTATATCTTCAAAAATTTTGTCTTTTTGAGGAACTCTACAAATCCGTACCCAATTCTTTTCAATGTTCATATCCAACACATTTCTCTTCCTAATATATCTCAGAATAGTTCTTCGAGATATGTTGAGTAAATCAGAAACTGCTCAAACTTGATTTCTGCATGTCAATCTCTTACTAGTAATCATAGTCATCGACGCTCTTCTAGCAGCATTTGAATCAGATCCTCCATGATCTGTCCTGTTAACAACGTTTAATGCATCTTGCAAATTTTCAATTATTGTTTCTTTTACTTGACCTCCTTGTCTAATTTTTCTATTAGCAACACCTAACAACTCCAAAACCAGAGTCATTTCTCTTTTCTAGAATAACTTTGTAAACAATTGTGCTTTTCCCACCAAATTTTTATCCTCAAAATATTCTTTCCATATGTTTTTGACATGAAATTTAATAGTGCTATCAGATATCAGGTGCTCCGGTGCAATTTGACTGACAAGTGATTCCTCATTCATCTCCATCAAATTTTGCATTGTAGCATAAATACGTATACCTTGACTAATACCAATATCCTCCCCTAGTTGAGTTGCACCTTCTTCAACATCGATAGGTTCTTCAACATTGACTGGTTGCTCTTCGATAAGTTTCGTATGACCTTTCATTTGGTCATTCCTTTTACGATCATATTTCCTTGTTCTAGTCCTTTTATTTCCCATTGCTCAAATAGAAGCAAAAATAATTATTTTGCTTTCAAAATCCTTCTTTATTAAAAAAATTGCAAAGTCACACTCCTCCGGTCACAAAATGCATTTTTCACTTCCTCAAAAAACTTTATATATTCTAAAATAAGGATTTAATTTCACAATTGATATATATTTTTTAAATAACTTTTATATATACCTTTCAAATTGAAAGGGTGGGTCGCCCATGCGACTGCTCACGGGTGGCCAACCACTTAGGTTGACTCAGCCGAGTCAGCCTCAGTCGAGTATTACTCGGTCGAGTTATACTCGGCTGAGTCATCCTAGGTGGCATGCCATGTTGGCAACCAAACCTCCAAAAACACACCAAATCAACAAGTTGGCACTTCTACTGGTTTTTTCTCTACTGAAACTAAACAATGTCAAAAAACTAAAAGTACCCTTTTCTAGATCTCGGAACTTTGATTCTTTACATATAATTTTTATATTGTTTCGACTACATAACATTGAACAAATTTGTTAAAAATTGCATATAGGTTATTAAAGCTTTCATAAATCATTGATTCAGATAATAAAAAAAATACTAAATCAATTCAATTTTTTTCAAAAATCATAGATAACACTAGAGAAGAGAGTCCTGTTCAATAATATGTAATTTATTTGGTTTTTGGTATAGTTTTGATAGGGGAAAATGGCGGGAGACAAAAACGGTTGATTTCAAGTAAGTTCAACTTTGAATACTTATAATGGGCAAAGTATACATCAAAAACACTTCTTTCTTTTTTTTGGCACTAGCTATACATGCCATCTAAAACATATTATGAAATTGGAGGAAAAAATAATGTTTTACTTATAAGATTTGGCGACAAGTAAACTCCCTGATTTACAGTATTTTTCACGAAATGAAAAATAGACCTTAAAATTTCAAAAAAACATATTAATTTTGGTTTAATTTTTTTTTAAAAATTTATAGGCATATAATTTAGCCTATTTCACACATTTCATCAGTTTACATCATCTTCAAATTCTCAACATAAATGTGAATTTTATGCCCTTGAAGTTTTACAATTTTGGTGTTGTTGTCCTTTTCCTTTGTAAAAGGGTGACAAATTATTGTACTTTTACCCTGCAAACTCTTGGTAAAGGAGATCATAAAGAAAAGATAATCTTATCAAAATCAAAAGGGACAAAGGAGTCCTCAACCCCCCATAGACTTATGTCTATATCAACCCTAAGATCACGATAAGAGGGATATCACTAGTCAAAGAGAAAGAGAGAGAGGGTGTGATTACCTCGCCCAATGAGAACCTATGTCCCATTGTGAATCACACAAGGAAAAAAAAAGTGCACTGGAAAGATGGAGTTGAATGGCCTAGTGAATGTGGCTACTCACTAGTCAACCCATCAAGGTTTTACTCTTAGGAATATTCTACTCCAAAAGAGCAAAGTCAACATATAGAAAGATCCAGTCTTAAGGACATCGTTCATCCTTAAGGGATCAAAACATTGTAAATTGAAACTGGAGGGATCAAGAGATCCTATAAGGTTAAAATCCATGATTTAAGGATTAGTCTCTAATCCATAAAGAGAGAAAAAAGTTTAAAAGTTGTAAGTTAGAAAATATTTTGAAAGTGCATGTGTGCAAAAAGGTGAGTAGAGCGTATTCCCCCATGTTAAAGTCATTGCTAACACTTTAATAGGAGCAAAGACTTTAACGGAAACATAAACAACTCCACTGATTACATTTCCACTACGAGATGCCCCCAAGCAAAGACAAATCAAGGGAAATACCACATAAATATACAAAGAACACAGAAGGGATCTACCTACCGTGGGGTCAGTATGATCATAAGATAATATGTATATAAATATGATATTATAGAAAATGAATTGACATCATTCCCCAAATAAAGTAGAACTACAATCACAATGGAGGAAAGAACACGTAAGAGTTACGAAGAAGAGTCTTTTCAGACCATAACATGGAGACCAAAAAGAATCAGTGCTACCATGTCGCAGATCCAAGCAGACTACACAAGGAAAACATTTACGAACAATAGCACAAGTAGAACATAACATGAAACAATATATAGAAGAATATAAATACATATAGAGGAATTGTACAATAGGTTTGATTCCTTTATCATCTTGTACCAACAAAGTAACAAGGGTCGTATAAAAGAATCTAACAAACATTTAGCAAACACATTATGGTAGAAGCACAATACAATAGGCAAACACATAAAAAGGCTACCATGAAGGACAAGTCAATCAAGCACATTGCCTACTCTCTCCATCTCAGTGTATATCATTTAGGGAAGGTGGGAAACTTGCAAGAGGGACTATATCCAACATAGTAGGAATAATAGCCAATTCCAAACAAGGATCCTCTTGAGAATTGCGATGTTCGATACTAGGTGTAATTATCAATTGAGTTGAAAGCATATGAAGTAAATCAGTATTAAGATCAATAGTCTCATATTCATCATTAGGATCAATAGGATCATCAAGAGTATCTTCCTCATCAAGATTAATGGAAATAGAATCTAAGATGTGGATAGAATCATCATAATCATTCATCTTAACATCCTTACTAACATTAACTTCCTCCAACACATCAAGCATGGGCTGGTCAAAAGAAGGTAAAAATTTTTGAAGAACAGAAGCACGAGCCCTAGCATAAGCTTGACACTTCTTACAATGTTCATTGGAAGATTTGTTACATTTTGTCTTGTTTGAAATATGTTGAGAACTAGGAGGAATAACAACCAGTTCCTTCATAGGTTCTATAGGAGGACTAGTAGGACTCTCAGTAGGATGAAAAGTGATACTAGGAGTTTGACTAATAGAACTAGAAGCAATGGATAAAGGAGGTATAGAAGGCGTAGGCAAAAGACCACGGTTAAGATCTATCTGAGGCATGCTTAACTCAAGAATCTTGTGATGTTTATGGGCTTGATATGAGTGAAAAATATTATCAGGCCGAAGAGGACATGAATTAGGTAATGAAGTCCAAAAGAAGTCAAGGGTAGCACAATCTCTAGGCCTAGAAGGTTGGTATAAACTATGATTAATAGTTTTCACTTCTTCCTCATGAATAAAATTAATACACTCATGGATAGGAGAAGCAACGACACGCATGGAAGTCAACCAGAGCAAACCAAGGTTAATTTGAAATTGATCAGAAGTAGGGACAACAACGAAGGTAGTGTCCACAACTTTACCACAAAGTTCAACAGGTAAGGTAATAGAACCAAATGATGGATAGAGAAAACCATTACAAGTTTGAATCCACACATCAAATGTATCATAATAATCACGTTGTAAGCTCTTCATAAAAAGTTTGTCTTTAGTGATGACATTGACTAAGGAAGTGGGATCAACAAGACAACCACGCGTAGGTATCTTAGCAATCCTAGCATAAATGTAAAGGGGACCATTAGGAGCTTTAATATTCTTAGAATCATCAAAGGTGATCGAGATTTCCCAAGGTATTTTATCCTTAGGTTGTTTTGAAGGTTTAGATTGAGGTTTCAGTTTAGGTGGAGGTGGAATTTGAAGTTGAATTTGAGATTGAGGCTGGGGTGGAGAGATAGGTTGAGGCAAAACAACATGCTCCACATGGTTAACAATATGATTAAGATCACCCATCTTTGAATCATAAACAATATCCACAAAAGATGGTTGAATAATAGTATTAGTATCATGTGAAGGAAAAGGATTCATATAGATTTGAAGGTTTTGATTAGGAGGAGAGACAGATTTGTTCCCACTACCATTAAAATTATCAACAGATAGAGCATTAGAATCAATTAAATCTTGAACCTTATGCTTTACAGAATAACACTTCTCAGTATCATGACCATTCTGACGATGGTATTGATAAAAGGCTTTAGGATCAAAAGATTTGGATGCCATCATAGTAGGGAGAAGAGGTCGAATAGGAGGTAAAGTAATCATATTAGCAATCAACAATTTACTCATAGTAGAATGTAAAGATTTAGAAAGAGGAGTAAACGTACGATTTAAATGAAAAGAAGTGGATGCAAAAGTGGCATTGTGGGATGCAAAAACAACTTGAACAACATTTACATTTGCTTGTTTATTGATTTTGACATAGTTTTTAGGCTTCTAAAACTTGTTGGGATTAGGAGCAGCATCACTCTTATCAACTGGAATAGGAGCCATTGGTGTGTTTCTCTCAAATTGACTCACTTGTCATTGATAATGATGAAGCGCTGCACAAAGTTGTTGAAAAGAGGTAAATTTAGTAAGCAGAATCTTATCTCTAATATCCTTTTGCAAATTTGAAATAAACATATGTTGAATATCAATATCAAGAACAGGATAAGAAATCTGAGCATGCAAATGCTTAAATCTACCAATAAATTCAGTCAATTTTTCCTTAGTATTTTGTTTACAATGCATTAAATCAGTTAAGGAAACTTACAGACCAATGTTATTTTGAAACTGCTAGATAAAGGCATTAGCAAGTTTTGGAAAAGAATCAATAGAATAACGAGATAAAGAAGCATACAATTGCAAGGCCTTATCATGAAAAGTCCTAGAAAACAACTTAGCCAAAATCCTATGGTCATGAGCATAGTCACTACAAAGGATTTGAAATGTCTTAACATGAGTGACAAGGTCTCCCTTACCATTGAAATTCTCAAGATGAGGCATATCTTCTTTCTGAGGGACAGGAGCATGAATAATGTTTAAGGATAGAGGACTACCCATGTCACATCTAGGAATGCTAAACTTGGATTGAGTTAAAGAAGCAAGTTGTTGTTGTAAAGATGACACAGTTTGAGCCAAACTAATAATTGTGGAATCATTAGAAGAAATAGGTGGTGTACAAACATTAGGAACACTAGGAAAAGTGTATGAAGAAGTAGGAATAAAAGACACAACTGATGGAATGCTTGGAACCACAGTTGGAAGAGGATTGGAATAAGCAAAAGGAACGCTATGGTATGAAGGCTGTGAGGTAGGTAAAGACACCGATGGAACACTCACATGAAGACATGGAAGTGGAAGATTCAAAGCTAGAGGATTAGAAAATGTAAGAGATGTAGTCACTAAAGGAGGAGTGTAGGTAGGATTACTAGGTAAAGGAACAGAAGAAAGTTCCACACTAGTGACAGGAGGAGTAAATCCTAAATCTTGAGCCTCTTGAGCTAAAGGTTTAACATTTAAATGCACAAGATGAGTAATATCATGCAAGAGATTAACACCTTGATCACTATCATGAAGGAATTTCTTAAGAGCCTCTATAGCTTGGATAGAATCTTGATTATGGTTTTCTTGAATAAGCCAATTTCCCATTTTATCAGGTTCAGTTGACAATTTTTGGACTTGTTCAGGAGGAAATCTTAAAGCATCACCCTCATCATGAGATGAGTGAGAAGAGTTATGCTCTGTATGAGGATTAGAATCATGAGTGATCAAATTGTCATCTGGGATCCTAAGGAAAGGAGAGGAAGACTCAGGATCAAAGGAACCCACAAGTCTGTGACTTCTTCTGACCGGAATATTATAAGTAGGACTAGAGGTAGTAAAGCTCATACACAAATGCAATGTAAATGAACTAAAATAAGAAAATGTAAATGCAAGAACATAAAATAAAACTAATCTAATATGCATGCAAGATCTAGCATGAAATTTAAATCTAACACCAAAAAGAAAGAGTTGTCTATCACGGGTTCACCAAAATGTAAAGTGGTAAAAGGGGTGTAAAATGTAATGGATGAAAATATTGTAAAGGATGGAATGATTAATGTTCAATGTTAATGTAGAATTAATAAGTGTGATATGTGATGTGAGGTGTGGGAAGATAAGATTTACCTTAACCCTAAATTCATAAAGGGAAGATCCAAATTGATTAACCCCAAAGAAAGGATTAATACATAAATGAATCAACCTATTAGGATTAAGGATAAAGAGAAAAACCCTAGGTTTTTTCCTATAGAAGAGAATGTGTAATAGATCTAGAAAGATTAAAACCTTAATTGAAATGAATTAGAAGAAAAGTACTAACCTCAAAATGTAACAGATCTGAAGAATACTATTTTCAGGTGTCTGCACTGAGTTTCTAGAAGTTTTGCAACCGGATCGGGCATAGAAACACAGAGACAGAGAAAACCCAAAAATCTTTTCCAGATCTGGCTCAAGTTGATTCTGAGCCAAAATAGAATGTCCATCCTGACCCAAAACAAAATGTCAATTCTGACCCAAAATAGAATGTCGATTCTGACCCAAAATAGAAAGTTGACCTTGACCTGAATAGTCTGACAGAAAATCTATTTTTGGATCCTGAAAGTTTGCCGAAAAGGGTATCTGGATCTTAACTTGAATCTTCTGTCCTGAACCTGTACCTACAAGAAAAATTATTTTATTGTTGGGTGGAGGGGTTTGCCTTGGTCAAACCCCAGTTTTGTAATTAACCTTATAATATAATTGAAATTGCATAAATAAACAAAGCAAATAAACCAATTCACCTTGCTTGTATAGAAACCCTTGTGGAGGATTCAAATCCTTAGATCCACAAGTATGTATGCACCAAATGAATGTAGAATGTAGGATGTAGGATGTCTCAAATCAATTTCTTGTAGATCTTCAACACCAATCTTGAATAGATCTTGGAATAGGAAGACGCTTGTATGGATGTGGATGGAGAAATCTTCAACAAGAGGGCTCCATAGAGCTTGAATAATTCAATGGCTACCAATGGATCTCCTTGATGAATTGAATGCTTGAAGGTGCTTGAATTCTTGAGAGTAGATGGTTGATTCAATTGATTATCCTTCATGTGCATAGGTGATCATGTTCTTTATGTGTATTTCTTAGAGCTTGTGATTTCAAGTCTTAGAGTCTTTTTTGATGGTTAGAGAAAATGAGAGGAGAAAGAGCTTCCTTATATACCAATCTAGGGAACCATCTTCTAGAGAGGCCTACATAGGAGAATTAAATTCCAATTAAACCTATACCATTATAATTGGACCTATATTAAATATAATTTCAAAAGTCATTTCCTCGAACACCAAAATAGCAAACCTGGAAGCAGGAATTAAATCTTTCCGAAGCCCGACATCCAAAAACCCTGGAAACTTGAATTTTGGACCTTGGGTCAGGGTCAAGGTCAACCTTGACCTAGGTCAGGGTCAAGCTTGACCTTGAACCTGAGGTCAAGAAAATCAGATTTGCAGATCAGGGTGCCAGAAATAGGTCGGAGAGAAGTAGAAAAGGGGGTAGAACAGGGGTAAAATCCAGATCCAAGTCAGAGACCCATTCAAGGCATTTGACATGACCCCAAACCACTTACTTGGAGGGATAAACTAGTCCAAAATGGAAGTGCTTCAATTTTTTGACTATACACCTATACTCGGCTCTCGCCTAACACATAGTAGGGCCTTCGGGTCTCACTCATGTTTACGCGACTACTAGTGCTAAGGTGCTTTGTGGGGATATATGCCTAAATCACACTTGTATGGACATAAAGGATGTATTTGAATGAAGATCCTTACTAGAATCCATATAGTAGAAAATGCCTGAATCACCTCCAAAAGTGGATAATCCAAGTGCAAGGGAGATAGTAACTCCCCCAAGACACTTGTCATATCGTGCCCCCATTAGAATTTGGAGTCAGCCAATACAACATCATGACTGGATCCATTGTGTGGTTAGTGATGATCGTATTCTTATTATCTATTGGGTGTGTACCTAAGTCAACGAGCACAGTTTTTCTTACTAAGCCAAATTGACTCTAGGGATAAAAAGTGTTTTATTTTCACTCCTTTGTGTTTGATGTGTTTGAATCATGCCAAATTAACAGTGAAACAACATAAAACACTTTTAGAAATTGACATTTTCACCTCAAGATCGCACAAATTGGTCCAAAATTCACTCAAAACAAGTGGCAAACTATCCTTGTCCTACTTTGTCATTCTAACTTATCAGAATTTTTGTATGACAAAACACTGTAACAATAACAACTCGTATGGGAGCTTGGGAATTATTGTATAAGCTCACATAAGAATCCAGTCAGTTACTTTGATCTTTGGTATCCTTGTGTTAACTTTACTACCTATCTACGTGGCCTAAATTAATCATAGTATCTCCTTACATCAATCGTCAATTCTGGATCAAGTGGCTTGACTCATCATCTTTCATCCTAGATTCTTGAATGGTCTTACTTGTCATGTGATATCTCATCAACATTCAACCCCAATTAGCTCGGTCACAAGTGTCATCTAGTAGACATGCAAGTCTCAAAACATGATACCTTGTACCAATCTCAACAATCTCTCATCAACACATCTCTTACCAATCTCACAGACATGTAATCATTTGGAAATCTTAGACATTGACCCAAAATTTTAGTCACCTTAAAGTCTTAACTATAATTTCCTTTCATGGTACAAACTAGAAGCCAACAACAAAAATTTTGATCTCGATTTGAAGGGACAAGCTATTGATAATTACACCCTGGGACCCTTGTCCTATTAGAAACCAAGATCTACTCAAAGGATTCCAAATCAAGACAGGCCAACTATTTATCAATCAATACCTTTGTTTTAGTCGTCCAGTTCTCAATGTCAAACAACTCATACTACACATCAAAACACATCCAACATGTCGGCATATGACTGGGGATCTGGCCAAGAGCGGCAAAGTCAACATACAAGTGTTTCCTCCTCAGTTGAGGAACCTACTGAAGAAGAAATCCGAAGATGTCAACAAGACAAACACTTTCAAAAGATGGTGCGAATCCATATGAAAATGGACAAGGATACATACTTTATGCACTTAGCATCTTCCGGTGTTAAACTTCCTCATGACTTTCATATCGAAGGAATTATACAACAAGAGGAAGATTCTCCCATCACCATTGTCAATCAGCAGTTACAAGATATGAGGTGTGAGCTTAGAGAATTGAAGAAATCAAAAGATCAATCCTCTACCAAGTACTCGCTGGAGTCTATTTGTCCCTTCCCATTTTCTAAGAACTTACACATGCCTCTATTCCCTCCTAAGGTTGAGATTATGAAATATGACAATTACAATAAGGAGGGTGACCCTAAATATCATGTGAGGTAATTTTGTGCTCTCAACATGGGTTTCATGCATGAAAGGACATATCTAATGTGGTTGTTACTAAAGAGCCTCAGTGGCCAAGCCTTGGAATAGTTCACAAAACTTTCCCCTAGTATTGAAACATTTGATGAGCTCATACAAAAGTTCATTCAACATTATTCTTATAACATCTTGCATATGATCACCATGCTAAATCTATGCAACACCAAACAACATAATGGCGAACCTTTTTTCAAATTTCTCCAAAGATGGAGAAAGATATTCACAATATATCCTCAACAAATCATGGAAACCGATAAAATTGATATCTTCATCAACAACTTGGTACCCGAGATGAATTACGCAATCGAGATACAAAAGCATACTGCCTTTAGTGAGTTGGTGGAAAGTGCTATCTGAGTTGAAGAGGTTCTCATGAAGAAAGGTGAACTCATGACCTTATAGGACACAAAACCCTCCACCAATTATAACAATAACAATGGTAAAGACAAAATAAAGTATTGGAACACGAATGTGGTCAATGAATGAGTTGTTGACTAGCCCAATTTCAAACCCAAGGAACCAATATTCACCCTATCTAGTAGCATCCAAGCCTCTAATAATAATGGGAATGCTCCACCAATGCCCAAAAATAACCCAGATGAGTAGAAAGACAAGCACCTTGGATACCCAAACCCAAGAAAAATTTCACTCCTCTTGGAGAACCTCTTGAAACCGCATTAAAGACTCTCGTGGCTCACAAAATCATCACAATACCAGACTCAAAGCCTTGGGAACTGACAATTAAACCCAAGTGGCAGAATGATAATCACTTAGATGTGAATATCACAAGAACAAAGGACACTTAACTAATGAATGCATGAAGTTGAATCATGTCATACAAGATCTAATTGATAATGAAACCATCATAGTTGATGGGCATCAATAAAATAGTGATCACAAGGATTTTAAACAGATGCTATCCTTGTATGAATAAGGGGGATCCTCAAAGATTTACAGAGCTAAGGTAAATTACACCTAGCCTAATAATGACAATGTGATCCACATGGTTGAACCATCTAATCAATTAGTTAATGTGATCATCATCAAAGATAAAAATGAGTTTGAATATGCTAATGCACTAACAAGGAATAAATCTAAGGCTACTCTTAAGGGAGTAGCTTCATCATCAAAACAACCTACTGCATTAGAACTCTCAACATTGAAGCAAATGGTCACATCAATCCCAGCTGCGAACTACAATTTGGTTGATCAGTTACAAAGAACTCCAGCCCAAATTTCCATCCTGGAATTACTTAAAATCTCACCATCACATAAGGAGATTATTGAAATGGCTCTTTTAGAGACAACTGTTCCAAAAGGCCTTGGTGTCGATTGGTTCTAAACTATGGTAGGCCATCTAACCTCACCTCATTACCTGTCCTTTTCAAAAGAAGATGATAAATTGTTGAATCATCTACATAACCAACCCTTGCATATAGAGGTCCTTGTCCATAAACATAGAATCAAACATGTCTTGATAGATGGAGGCACTGGTCTGAATATTTGTACTCTTAAGCTCATGACAACATTAGGTTTTTAAAAACACACTATAGATCCCAGAAGGAAGATCACCATAAAGGCATATGATGAGGAAGAAAGGTCATCGAAAGGATTAGTTGTGTTACCTATCAGAGTGGGACCAATTGAGAGAGATGTAATTTTTCAAGTGTTGGATTTACCCCTAGCATATAACATCTTATTCGGGAGGCCCTAGATTCCATGACATGTAGGCGATCCCCTCAACATATCATCAATGTGTAAAATTGCCTCACAATGGAGTGGAGGTCTCTATTTTGACTGATAGAACATACTCTTGTAACACTTTGGAGCAAGAAGACATCATTGTTTTGCATAATAAGGAAGCATCTAATGAGCAAGAATCTGAAATTTCCCGAACAACACTCATGAAGAACTTTGAGGAGAAATTGAGAATCAAAAGCACATGAATGGGAGAATATTAGTTATATCCTTTTCCCTCAGTGTCTAATCTCCCTACATCCCCTAGATATTATGGAATTCCCTCATCATCATTCACACCTTCTAGTACTTAGAAATTAGATATACATGAAGGGACCGGTATGGTAAAAGCATGTGTTTCTCTCTCTGAAGATAACGAAGAGAAGGTTTTCCTTGCCTAGCTTTACAAAGGAGAAGAGCATGACGAAGAAGTTAATCATGTTGAAATTTCCCCATAGAAATATGGCAAAGGATATCAACTCATGCAACAAATGGGGTATGAAGGAAAAGGACCCCTAGGCAAAGATAAAGGATTAATAAAGCCCATACACACTGAATTTAGGAGTCCAACAGATAAAATATGACTATGATACCATGAGCAAAAGTTTAACCCTTCCTCCAGCAATGGTCCTATAAATAGTCAAAAATGGAATTTGATGATGAGACTGAGGAAGAAGCAGATATTACAAGGTTATCATTTAAAATATTGTTACACATTGACGGAGGAGCATCTTGGGTCTTGGAAATCCTGTGTCAACCAAAAATATGTTTGTTTGGGTTCGGTATCTTGTTGGAGACTTCTCAATAAAGTGCTCGGTAACTTCTCTTGTTTTTTCGGTTGAAGGTTTGTTGTTTCATTCTACCGATCAAGCTCAGTTACTTATTTTGGCTGGCTTCACTGATGGGTCTAGTTGGTTGTTCTTGACTGCTTGGTGGTTTCACCGATTGGTCTCTATTGCTTGGTAGTCTTTCTCACTGAGTTGGTTTTTGGACGTTGGCTAAAATGTGCATTTAATTTTTGTAGCATAATTAATGTTGGGGTCTATCATTGGGATTCATGTGGACCTAAATTTGGGTCATTTTTTTTTCCTATGTTGGATCTTTTGTCTTTTGGGGCCGACCTTTTCAGTATCCTTTTGTATAAAAGTAGTGTTATGTTCTTAGATTAGAGGGTAGGTTAGGATAGCAGTTTGATAAAAAAATTTGGATCGAGGGTTTGTGACCTCGCATGTATGAGGACTATTCTGTAAAGACTTTTGAATGTATTTGGCTGTAATCGGGAAGGCCTTACAACCTGACATGTATGAAGTTTGATGAAATAATATAAATTATGTATTCCTTCTCTCATTCTCTATGTTTTAAAGATTCTGTGTTGTATTCTGCAAGCTAGTTTAGTAGATGGGAGGACCCTTGGCCCTAGTTACTGACCCTCCTTGCGTCAAGTGCTATCAGAGTGAAGGTTAGATCTGAGGTTCCTTCTTGTAAATCCTAGTTGGTTGATTTGTTGTGGGGTAGCATATTATGATCTGACCTACAATTGCAGAGGGTTTCAAGATGGTTCATGGGAGAGGAAATGTAGATCCAGGATTAGCTGATATGCTAAGATAGATTGTCATGAGATTACAAGCTATTGAGACAACCCAACGCTGAGGAAGACATCTTAAGGATGTTAGTGATGATGAGGTATAGGGAGAAGCCACACTTGTACCTGTGATGCATTAGGAAGAATAAATATTCCCATGAGATTTGACTAGTTTGAAGTCCACACCTTAGTTTAATCCTCCTGAGTGTAGTGGAAAGTTGGATTCAGATGAATTAATAGACTAGATAACCAAAATGGAGAAATACTTTGAGTATGGGAATGTAACAGAGGAGAAAAAGGTGAAGATTTCAAGTACAAAGCTGAAAGGTCTTGCACCCTTATGGTGGGAGCATCTACAATTGGATCGAAAGAAGAAGGGTAAAGACAAGATCAAGGTATGTGATAAGATGATAAACATATTGAAAGTCAAGTTTCTACCTTGTGATTACCATATTAACCAAGTTAGGAGAATGCAAAGTTTGAAGCAGAAAGATAGCTCGGTGAATGATTACACTGAGGAATTTTATAGATTATATATCAGATATGGACATGCTAAGGATGAGGTGGAAAGAATAGAAAGATACTTGAATGGGTTAAGGTTTTCTATACAAGATTAGATCAGCTTGGTAAAGATGGAGAGTATTGAAGAGGCTTATCAATTTCCCCTAAAAGATGAGGATAAATTAAACAAGAGACATGAACAAAGACAAAGAGGAAGAGGTAGATCTTATGGTGAAAAAAGTAGATCTAATTAGGACAAGACAAATCAAGACACAAATCAAGATATAGGAAAGACCGAGTGGAAAGGTGGAAGTTCATTCTGAGGAAGAGGAAACTAGTCCTGGGGTGGATATAGTAGAAGAGGGTTCCAGGGAACTTGTGACAATTGTGGAGAAGAGGGACATAGATCATTTGAGTACACACATGCAACCAAGAAGGCTGGTAGTAGAAAAAATGATTTGGTGCAAGAGGAGTCACTGAATGAAGATGAGAAGGAAGGGAACCTAATGGTTAGAAGGATATTATGGAGTGAGAAAAAAAGAAAAGATCCAGTAAGGAAGAGTTTTTTCAAGACCAAATGTAGAGTTGCAGACAAAGTTTGGAAAGTGATCTTTAATAGTGGAAGATCGGAGAATTTGGCATCCGAGGAAATGGTCACCAAGTTGTAGTTAGAGAGAATGAAGGACATAAAGCCCTATGAGATTTCATGGATCAAGGATGAGCATACACTTATGGTGAGTGAACAATGTTTTGTGAATCTAAAAATTGGAAAGTATAATGATAAGGTGTTGTGTGATATTATGCCTATGGATTGTTGTCATATTTTGTTGGGTAGACCTTGTAAATATGATAGAAATGTTATACATGATGGAAGATTGAATATGTATACTATTTGGGTTGATGGTAAGAAGCAAATCCTATTAACTTTAGTTGAAGAATATGTTGGTGGAATATGCACATCTGTGAAATTTTGTTTGATGGAAGGTAGGTAGTTTGTTTAGGATCTGAAGAGAAATGATGTTTGTTATGATTTTATTCCTAACAAACCAAGTGAGAAAATAGAAGATAAAACTCCTGAGGAAGTTGAAAAGTTGTTTAATGAGTACAAAGAGATCATTTGAGATAATGTACTTGATGGTTTTCCACCGATGAGAGATATTAGTCATTGTATGGATCTGATTCCTGGAGCAAGTTTTCCAAATAAGGCACCACACGATTAACACCAACCAAGAATGAATAATTCAACCGACAAGTTAATGAGTTGTTGTAGAAAGGTTTGATCAGATAAATTTCAAGTCCATGTGTAGTACCAGTTGTGTTAGCACCTAAGAATAATGGAGAATGACGAATGTGTACTGATTCAAGAGCTATTAACAAGATCACGGTCAAGTATCAGCTTCCTATACCGAGGATGGATGATATAATGGATTGTTTGAGTGGAGAAAAATATTTTACTAAGATTTATTTGAAGAGTGGATATCATCATATCTGAATCAGAGAAGGTGATGAATGGAAGACTGCTTTCAAGACAAAATATGGTTTGTATGAGTGATTAGTTATGCCTTTTGGTTTAACTAATGCACCAAGTACTTTTATGAGGTTAATGAATGAGGTTTTGAAGAAATCCTTGGGGAAATTTGTGATTGTGTACATGGATGATATTCAGATATTCAGTAAGACTAGAGAAGAGCATTTGATGCATATAAGACAAGTGTTGCAGAGATTGAAAGAGGAAAAGTTGTTGATTAATTTGAAAAAGTGTTCCTTCATGAAAGAAGAACTTGTGTATTTAGGATTTGTATTTTAGTTGATGGTTGGAAGATGGATCTTGAGAAGGTTGAAGCTATACTTGATTGGCCTACACCCGAGAATGTCAGTGAGGTAAGATCATTTCATGGATTAGTAAATTTTTACCAAAATTTTATCAAAAATTTCAGTTCAATTTGTAATGTTATGACTGAGATGATGAGATGAGACAAAAGATATTTCAAGTGGACACATGGAGTTGATAAGAGTTTTGAGACTTTGAAGCAAAAGGTTGTTGAATTGTCTGTGTTAGCCTTACCTGATTTCAATAAGGTATTTCAAGTTGAGTGTGATGCAAGTGACAGTGCAATAGGAGCTGTGGTTAGTCAAGAAGGTAAAACTATTGCTTTCTTTAGTGAGAAGTTTAATGATGATAAGAGGAAATATTCTGTGTATGATCAAGAATTGTATTCTATTGTTCAAGCACTGAAGAAATGGAGACATTATTCGATACCGAGTGAATTTGTGTTGTATACTAATCATAAGGCTTTACAATATTTGGATAGTCAGAATAAGTTGAATCAGAGACATATGAAATGGGTAGAGGATTTTCAGAGTTTCACTTTTGTGATAAAACATAAGAGTGGAGTTTCTAACCAAGTTATTGATGCATTGAGTAGGAGAAGATCTTTGTTGACTGAAATGAGAATTGAGGTTCTTGGTTTTGATGACATGAAGAATTTGTATGAAACTGACCCTGATTTTTCTGAGCCATGAAGAATGTGCAAAGCACTTATTCTAGATCGACCGAGTAAGTATGAATACTATTTTATTCAAGAGGATATGTTGTTCAAATGTGTTTAGTTATGTATACTGAGAGGATCAATGAGAACCAATTTGATAAAGGAGAAACATAGTAGTGGTTTGGCTGGACATTTTGGTATTGATAAGACATTGAGTTTGCTTAAGGAAAGGTATTTTTTGCCTCAGTTGTATAAGGATGTTCAAAAATTTGTGAAGAGTTGTAGATTTTTTCATCTTGCAAAAGGAGTAAGTCAGAATACTGGTTTGTATACACTGATTTCTATTCCTCAGAAATATTGGAGTGATATCAACATGGATTTTGTCTTGGCTTACCGAGGACAGCAAGAGGTAATGATTCTATATTTGTTATGGTGGATAGATTTTCTAATATGACACATTTCATACCATGTAGAAAAACATTAGATGTAGTACATATAGTAGATATTTTCTTCAAGGAGATTGTCAGATTGCATGGATTACCGAGGAGTATCATCTCTGACTGAGACAATAAGTTTGTTGGCTATTTTTGGAAAACACTTTGGAAGAAGATGGACATTGAATTAAAGTATAGTTCTACATTTCATTCACAGACTGATGGAGAGACAAATGTTGTAAACAGAAGTTTGGGTAACTTGTTGAGATGTTTAGCTAGAGATAAACTGAGTAATTGGGATTTGATGTTAGCACAAGCAAAGTTTTCATATAATAATTCTGTGAATAGGATCACTAGAAAGACACCTTTTCATATTGTTTTTTTTTTTGGTCTATAACCTTTTCATATTGTTACTAGCATGCAACCGAGAGGTATATCAGATATGAGAGTTGTTGTTGGAGAAGAGAAGAGAAGTATTGAAGGAGAATAATTTGTTGAGTTTATGAAAACATTGCACGAGGAGGTGAAAAATAAGTTGGAGCAAAGTAATCAGAAATACAAGGATAGTGCAGATAGATCAAGAATAAATTTGAGAATAATGATGAATTAATGGTTCATTTGAAGAAAGGCAGATTTTATGTTGGAACATATGGTAAATTGAAGATGAAAAATTTTGGTTGTTGCAAGATATTGAGGAAGTTTGATAGAGGAAATACTTATGAAATAGAATTACTTAATGAATATATCACCTATATTCAACATTTCATATTTGTATGAGTATCATGAACCTGATAAATAAGTGGTAGTGCCGAGTGATTATCCTAAGAAACAGATAGAATAAGTTGAACAGATTTTGGAAGAGAGAATTGACAGAAGCGCCAGAGGAAAGAATTGCATGAAATACTTGGTAAAGTGGAAGAACATACCGATTGAAGAATCTACATGGATTTCTCAATCTGAGTTGGATTCAACTTAGGTTGTACTGCACTCATGATTTGGAGAATCATTTATTTTAACCCCAAGTGTCTAACGCAGGAGAATCTTGGGTCTTGGAAATCCTGTATCAACCAAAAATATGTTTTTTTGGGTTCAGTAGCTTGTTGGAGAGTGCTCGGTAAAGTTCTTGGTAAGTGATCTTGTTTGGTTAGTTAAATTTTTGTTGTTTCATTCCACCGATCAAGCTTGGTTACTTGTTTTGGTTGGCTTCATCGACAGGTCTTGGTGGTTGTTCTTGACTACTCGGTGGTTTCACCGATTGGTCTTTATTGCTTGGTAGTCTTTCTCACCGAGTTGGTTTTTGGATGTTGGATCTTATGGCCGACATGTTCATTTAATTTCCATAGCATAATTAATGTTGGGGTCTCTCATTGGGATTCATGTGGACCTAAATCTGGGTCGTTGTTGTTTCCTATGTTGAATCTTTAAGATCTTTTGGGGCCGACCTTTTCGCTAGCCTTTTGTATAAAAGTAGTGTTCTCTTCTTAGATTAGAGGATAGGTTAGGATAGCAGTTAGATAGAAGATTTGGTTCAAGGGTTTGTGACCTTGCATATATGAGGATTGTTCTGTAAATACTTTTTAATGTATTTGGTCATAACTGGGGACCTCACAACCCGACATGTATGGAGTTTGATGAAATAATATAAATCATGTATTCCTTCTATTCTTCTCTATGTTTTAAAGCTTCCGTGTTGTATTTGCAAGCGGATTTGGTAGCTGGGAGGGCCCTTGGCCCTAGTTACTAACCCTCCTTGTGTCATACATACAAACAAAAAATCCTCACTACCAAGGAGAATTGTATATCCCAACCCAATTCAAACCCCCCTTCAAACTAAATAAATTAGTGTCCCAACAACAACAAGAGGCAGATCAATTAACTAAAGAAGAAGTGACAAGCCCATAAAAAGATGAGTCAAGATTAGAACTCGAAGGTGAACTTGACGAAAGACATCCTAACTAGGGGAAACTGGTCACTATTGCTCACATACTAGATCTACGCCACTTCATGAGCACAAGGGTACACATAATTGAGGTATCTCCATCCCACCATACATCCATACAAGAAGGTGAAGAGAGAACCACAATGCAAGAATATGAAGCTAACCAAGAAGAAGAAGAAGGCAACTCTAGTGAAGACGAAGGAGTCTTCATGAACATAACATAATACCTAGGTAGGTCTGATGAAAAACAGACTAATTATCATGAATACAAGTTTGGTCAAGGTACAAAAAGTGACCTAGAGGGAAGACATCCTAACTGGGGCAACCAGTTGCTCCTACTCATGTCCTAGACATACCTCATTCTATGGAAATAAGTTCTAATGAATAAAAATGGGATTCTCTCTCAGATGCCATAGTAGATATTGAAGTTGATGTCATCCATAAATATGCACCTCAATTTGAACAAGGGGATAATTCAAATGCTACCTAGACAACAATCCTTCCTCAAAAGATAAATTATAAATTTGGAGATAGTGGTAGCAGTGATCACGCTGGAGCTAGGTCCATATCAATAATCAAGATAATTCCTCTAATAAATTTTTTGTAATGAATGTCTACTCAGGAGGAGAATAAAAATGGTAGCATTAGATCAAAAAATTTAAATTCAAAAAATATTAACAACAACTTTGATAGCGAGGTTAGTACATTTTGCAGTCTAGGGAGTCCTTCTTAGAGTAACGTGATAGATCTTCTCTTACCCATTGAAAGCCTTGATCATGATAACATGGTGCTATCTTTATATTCTATTAGATCTTTATCCCAAATTAATCATGAACTTTTCAAATGGAACTCACGTGCGCCTTTAAACCTAGTCTCTTCTCCAAATGACTATACTTTGGCATGTTACCTAAATGCTATTGAGCTCCTTACCTCTTCCATGGCTACAATGAGCATAAACATGATAGAGGAGGATATCAATTTTCTCAGTCTGAAGAAGAAAACTAAAAAGAAAAAGAGGTCTAGTAGTGAAAACCACTTGGTTGTAGTGTCAGAACCCAAAATAGTTAAAAAAATGACGTATCCAATGGTGAAAACCTCCTAGAACCTCCTAGAGGCACCAGAGGATGGGAAACTTGATATCTTTCTTGATCACTTTTAGGAGCTGTATTAAGTGCTTATAGAGCCTACACAACTAGTTAATCTGGGAAAAATAAAATTGCCTCAGCTGATATACTTGGCATAGTCCTTGTCTAAATAAGACAAACAACAATTCACTCAATTTTTTATTAGAAAAAAGGTCAACTTTGCGTGGTCCTATTCAGACATGCCAGGACTTGGTACAAACTTGATAACACATCATGTTTAAATTACTCCCAGTGTTAAGCGAGTTAAAATAGAAGCTTAGGAAGATGCATTTCCATGTGGCACTATTGGTCAAAGTTGAGCTAGAAAATTTATTAAAGGAAGAATTCATTAGAGCTATAGCATACGCTGACTGGATCTAAAATATTTTCCCTATTTGTAAGACTAATAAATCAACCTGAGTCTGTACAAATTTTTGAGATATAAACAAATCTTGTCCAAAAGATGATTTCCCGCTTCCCAACATTGACATGATTGTGGATCTCACAGCAGGATACGAAATGTATTCTCTCATGGATGTCTTCTTGGGATACAACCAGATCAAAATAGCACTCAAATATTAGGAAACGACAACTTTTGCATGTGCTTGGAGCATGTTCTGTTGGAATGTTATGCCTTTTGGTCTCAAAAATGAAGGAGCAACATACCAGAGGGCTATGGAAATCATATTCCATGACATGATGCATAAGAATATGGAGGACTATGTTGACGACACTTTGGAAAAATCAACAAAGATAATTACACACTTGGTTGACTTGGAGAAATATTTAACAGGATGGAACAATTTAAACTAAGGCTAAATCCAAAAAAGTGTGCCTTTGGTGTGACATCAGGCAAAATCCTTGTGTACATTGTCTCGGCGAAAGGAATTGAAGTTGATCAATAAAAAGTAGAAGAAATTATGGAAATGCAACTGCCAAGAAATATAATCCAAATCAGAACATTACTAGGAAAGCTACAATCAATCAGGAGGTTTATCTCATAGCTAGCAGATAAAGCCCAACCCTTCACAAAAACATTACATAAGGGTGTAACATTTAGGTGGGATGGAGGATGTGAAAATGACTTTCAACAAATCAAAGAGTGCCTAGAAAACTTGCCTGTCTTGATGGCAATAATACCAGGAGAACCTCTCCTGGTATATATTTTAGCTATCAAAATATCACTCGGAGCTTTACTAGCACAACATGATAAAACATGAAAGGACAGAGTAATTTACCACATAAGCAGGAAAATGGTTTCCTATGAACACAATTACACTATTATTGAAAAATCATGTTTAGCGGTGTTATTTTCTTCACAAAAGCTCTAAAATTACATGCTTGCACATTTTGTCAAGATGATTGTAAAAATTGATCCTTTAAAGTACTTGTTAATCAAGGCAACTTTAACTGGAAGACTAGCAAAATGGGTGATGATACTCAGCGAATTCAACATTGAATACATAAACATAAAATCTATCAAAGGACAAGTCATTGTTGATCATTTGGAGGATGCTCCTCTTCAAGACAATAAACCACTAATCATAGAATTTATTGATGAAGCTATCCTACATCTGACAGAGCACTCATGGAAAATTTTCTTTGATGGCTCATTCACACAGCAAGGGTCTGGAGCCGACATACTCTTTATAATGCCTCAAGGATACAAAATCCCCAAAGCATACAAGATGATCTTTCCCTGCACAAACAACATAGTTGAGTATGAAGCTTTGGAAAATGGACTAAAGTTATTTATCAAATGGAAAATCACAGAACTACACATCTACGGGGACTCTTAGCTAGTGATCAATCAAGTGAATGATCAATACCAAACTAAAGATGAGAATATTATGTCCTATAAAAGGATGGTTGATGACCTAAAGAAGTACTTTATCTTTATCACCTTTTAGAAAATACCAAGGGAAGAAAACAAGGAAACTGATGCTATGGTTACTTTGGCTTCAATGTTATAGTTAGGAGAGCATCAATTTCACTATGACTTCCTGGTGGAATAACTCCCCTTTCCAACCTATAATTCCCCAGAATCCCAAATAATATGCTCAATTATGGGAACTGAATCCTCACGATACAACCAAATATACTTCTACCTGTGTGACCAAATAATTCATGATGGCCTATCTAGAAATGAGAAGAGAAACCTTATAAGAAATTCCACGCGCTATTTGATCATAGCTAATAATTTGTACATACAAGGTCTAGATTTTACTCTCCTTAGGTTTCTACAATTTGAAGAGTCTGAACATGCGCTAAAGGAAGTCCACGAAGGTATTTGTGGGTCTCATTTGAATGGTCTTTCATTTTATAAGAAACTCCTAAGGGTGGGGCACTACTGGCCTTCAATGGAAAGATGCTATTCAGTTTTCCAAGTCCTGCAAAAAATACCAACTACACGACAACCTAATCCATGCTCCTTCTAGAGAGCTATTACCTTTCATCACACACTGGCCATTCCAATAATGGGCATTTGACTTGGTAGGGAAAATATATCCCTCCTCATCAAGTGGACCTAAATTTATCATTACAACCACTGAATACTTCACAAAGTGGGTTGAATCAATCCCACTTATCAAAGAAACCGACAAACAAGTATCAATGTTTATCCTAAACTACATCATTTGTAGGTATGTGATACCTTCCTCTATTATAAAAGACAATGTGGGAAAATTAAAAAAAAATGATATGGATGAATTGTGTGAGAATTTCAAAATCACCCAGAACTGTTCCTCTATTTACTATCCTCAAGGGAATAGACAGGCTGAAAAATCCAACAAAAACATATTAAAAACCTTGCATAGGATAGTAAGTCAGGAAAAGACTTGCATCTCCAATTAAATCCATCTTTTTGGGTTTATTAAACCAGCATCAAAACACCTACAGGGGAAACACCATTTACCTTGGTATATGGCATAGAAGCGGTATTGCATATTGAGGTAGAGATACCATCACTCAGAGTCTCTTTGCAGGGACTCATAACTGATGAAGATTACTGGATTTCCAGATCCAAGAGTTAGAACTACTTGATGAAAAAGGAAATATGAACTTGACCATCTAAGGGTCTATCAAACAAGGATGTTTATAGGTTATAATAAGAAAGTAAGATACATATAATTTTAGGTTGGTGATCTTGTACTTAGAGAAAATCCAAAGAATAAACAACATCATGAGAAAAAGGGAAAATTTGAACCCAATTGGCTAGGTCCCTTCGTGATTACTATAAAATTTGGATCTGGAGCCTATCAATTATCAACTCCAAAAGGGGAGACATTTCTTGATCCCATCAACACAATCCACCTGAAGAAGTTCTATAGCTAGACATGCTGAGTAGTTCCTATATAATGGAAATGATCCTTAAAAATACCAAAAACAACAAAAGCATAAAAAGCTAAAAACATTTGGAAAGAGTCCTGAAAATGATCATCCTGGTGAAAATCTGGCAAACAGGCACCTTGATGATCAACAAAAAAAAGTGAAAAAAGGAAAAATACAAAAAAAATCAAAAAAGGAAAAAATCAAAAAATTAAAAAAGAAAAAGAAAAAAGTGCCTCAGTGAAAACCTGATAAACAAGCACCTTGGTAACAAAAATAGCAATTATGCCAAGTGGTGAAAACCTGGAAAATAAGAATCACTTGTAACTAGCGCTCCATCTGTCAATGCGTAGCTTGACTATCTCGCCTACAGAGGACTTAGCTTGCTTTGTTGCACTTAACATCTCTTAGTCACTTTCATGACCTTATGCAACCCATCCTAGACATTAACTTGACATCATAGCTTGGAATCAGTTGATATCTTAGTCTTACGGGCTTATTCCTCACTAAGAGAAATCTTATGGCATTTTAAGGCAACCAAGTCAACACCTTGTTAGTCATCCCGCTAATCAATGTTAGCTATCTTGGTCTTCCAGCCACCAGACAATTTTCCACTAATACCCTGGTGTTTTCAACACCTTAATCAAACAATGTTTCTCAACACTGCCTATTTGGACACATCTATTTTTTTCAACACACATTGGATAATATATCAATGCGTTTAAATCTTGGCTTAATAACACTCAAGCACACAACAATATTTTTCAACACTACCACCCACAAGCACAATGGTGTTTCTAAACACATTGCACAGATAAACTCATAACAATAAAAATATTATGAATATATATGGAATATTTTCTTGAATGTTGTCTTTTATCTGTGGTTTTCATACTCTTTTCTTTGATTTCTACTTGTTGGTGTGGTCTTGATGATCATATAATGTCAAATAAACTAGGTGTCTATGATAAGAGCCTCTACAATAAGGTGGATAAGCCTCACATACCTCCACTTCATTTATTTGTATGCCAAGGTGAGATCAAAACTATCTACTTGATTGTTAATCTTCATGTTTACGCAAGAACACACTCATGGTTATCTCAATTCTAAATGCCTCAATACTGGTGTACCCTTGTAATATCAACTGGGAATAATGTTCAGGTCATCCTGGTTCTTGTACCTTGATGCTTACATTAGTTTCCCACATTTTATCTGACGAAAGTCATGCTCATATCCTTATGGTCACAGTGGCACCAGTAAGGGTTGTGTAGACTCTAATGTCCCCAAATTCTTGATGATGACAAACTGGCTCAAGGAATCAATGACTAGACTTGCATCATAGGCTGCATTTCATTCTTATACTTTCATAATAACATTATGACAATAAAAAGAGCTATCCTTCTAACGTTTAATCCTTCGCTGAAGTAATAAACTACATCTATCTCCTTAAGGTTATATATCTACAAGAAAGAGTCAGAATCAACCATGCAAAGATCAAATAAGCATATTTTTTAGATAAAAGAATATTAGGATAAGACCATGTGACATAATTTGAAAAACATAATAAGATATGTTTTCATCCGAGATATGTGCAAGAATTACTTAGTAAAATGATATGAGATGTTAATCTACTCAGAAGTAACACATGAATGAGCACAAGACAAGAAGGCATAAAAATAAAGACATCGCAAATGAGTACGAATCAATCATATATATATATATATATATCAGAAGTATCAAGGTCTACAAAAGGTGCTCAGATAATCTCGAGAAAAATACACATCCTTGATGTAAATAAATCATGTCTACAATTAATGTATCTCACAAAAAAATTAGAATGGGATGAGATAGAAGAGGGGAATGTCAAGACTCACTCCCTCCCTCACTACCATCACAAGGGGGAGGTGGAGGTACATCTTCTCTAGGTGGAGGGCTCACTCCCTTGAATCTCGCCAAGTACCGTGAATATGGAGGTACCTGCTATGCTAAAGGAATTGCCACACTATATGCTACCACGTAATAGGGTGCCCTTCTAATCTACTGGGTTACCTCAAGTTGAAGAGCACCACACTCAGTTGTAAACCCCTGAATCCTTTCATCTCACTTAGTAGTAGCATGGTCTCTCTCTGTAATCTGTGCATGAGCCACCACTAATTGCGTCTGAAGCCCTCAGTTCTGTCCCCTCAAAGAACGAATCACATCCTATGGGGTCTTCTCTCTGGGCACACCCTCCTCCTCACCAACCTGTGAATCCCTATGTTGTTGAACTTGTTGGACTGCATCATAAAAATGGATCCTATTGTGCATCACCCATTTCCTCATCTATTGCACCTGTAGGAGGAGGACCAACACCTATATAACCTAATATGCCCCCCTCTCTACATTGTTGTTGTTTCCCAACTACGGGTGGCCTGCTAGAACTAGCAACCGGGTCTCCTCCTGCTCCCCTAGCCATTGGAACCCTCTATCCCCCAACTACTTCTCTTTGAGGGGCATCATCCTCATCAATCCATGGTGCTCTCTCAATTGGATTTGTGAATATAGGGAAGGGATGGAGACTAAAGTAATCTCTATACTATGGTGTGACCCCTGCATCAGCCACATCCTCCAAGTAATCCCAAGATGGTCATCGCATATGTATAAGATCATGCAAGAAAAGAGCGGGAGATAACATAGGATCCCATCCCTGTCGCTCCTCATCCATAAACTGAGCATAAGCTATGAACTCCTGAGAGATGCTTTAAGGTCTCTCATACTGTCTCAGTACCTGAGAAAGGGAAAATTTCTCAATAATGGTTGAAGTCCTCCCAATCAAAGGATGTGAAACAAACAAATCTCTCCTCTGAGCCCTCCAATCGACCCAAACCTTGGTACCTCTGTAAGGCCTCCAAACCACTACACTAAGGTTGTCTAGCTGATGTCTCTAATAATATGTCTTCTCCAAGTGGGGTTCCATAAGAAAGCATGAATACCTGTATACAAAAGGCTGACCACCCTGTTGTGGATCATCTATCATGGGCCTGCAAATGGGAAGGTGCTCCCATGCCCACACCTCCAAAACTAGTACATCTGCAACTATACTCTTGGCACCATGGAACACAACCTTGTGCATCTCATGGTACATCTACGTGAGGAGGCACTGACCCTATCCTAAGTTCTCTAGCTTGGCAATAAGTCTCTTGAGAACCCAACCCCAACTACAAAGGAATCCCTACTGACTCATGTTCACCATGATAAAAAACTTGATGAATCCCACCATGATGCAAGGTAGAGGATATTGTGCACCATATCGAATCACCATGTCATCCTAGTTGATCACTTGATCCAGAATAGTATGATAACAAAAAACTTAGATGAGGGCCTGAATGCCAAGTCATGGAGCTGTGTCATACTCCATAGGGTCTCCAACAAATGGAATCTGCAAGTTCCTATAAATATCCTTGGGAGTAATGGTCATCTCCTGGGTAGGAAAATGAAACATGTTATGCTCACTATGAAGCCTCTCTACCAAGGTTGTGAGAAATCCATGGTTCACACAGATATCTGACATCTAAAGTAGTCAACTAAATCCTCACTCACCAAGATGACCTCTCTGTGCATCTGTGAGATTCCTCACTAATCACATAGTTGGAGGATAAGTAGATCTAAAATAAACATCTGGTAACTATGCCTACAAAAGAGAAATAATGCAAAATCATTAGTAATTGAGCAAAATTAGGCTAAAAATATCGAATACATGAATTCCTGACAATAAGACAAGCTGAAAAATATGCCAAGGAATCTAAATTTATTAGAAAAAGAAATGGAAGTCTATATTAAAGACCTTGAAAAATCTTTTTGACCACCATAAGACAAACTACAACAAAGGAGCACTGGCATGAAGACTCGTACAAGTCAGGAATAAGGCTAGTATGACAAAATAGCCTGATACGACAAAACATATATCTAAATACGACAGAAGGGGCATGGATGAAGGTTCTTGTATGACTACAGGGTCCTTCCCAGACTAAAAAATTTATTGGATGATATGAAAAAACAATTTTTGGTAGTTTGTCACATGAATCCTCTCACTGGGCTATACAACAAATCGACCCATGGTTTGGAAAAAATTACCAAAAACTTGGAAAAGAAAAAACATGCAAACTTGGAATTAACAGGATGGTTTTTTGATTACTCACTAGAGGCGGATAATCCTGGGGCTGGCTGTGCCTCCGCATGCACTCAAATTGATGAGTCTCTAGAGAGAACACCATTTGTTTTCCTCATAGAAGGTTTTGAATTTTGAAGTGAGGAGTGAAAATGATTTAAAATGACCCTTTTGGCCCTTATATAGGTTTTGACCTAATTTTCAAACTTGCTTTGATGAGCGTGAAAATATCACCCTTAGCTAATTAGATAATCCTGAATACATTTTCAGGATCGAAATCGAAATCCAACAATGTTTTGCTGGTCAAAAACACAAATTAACCTATTACTCAATATGCACTTGATCTCTGATGCCTTCCTTGCAGGATTCCTCCTCAATATCGTTCCTAATTAACTGAGTCACGTCTTCTCTACTTCAATCCAAGAAAGTCAACTCTTGGTCAAAATTAGTCAACTAGACCTTAAATCAAGCTCAAACCTAATTCCTCTGCATGTATTTAGTTCATTTGATGCTTCCAAATCCATCGTGATTATGCTTGTCACCCTAACCTCATTTCGATTTCGATCCCGAGGGGGAAACATTAATATATCAATAATTTGATTCAAATCAACAAGTTTAATCTCTAGTGGCGTCAGAGCTCCATATCAAACCAGGATTCCACCAATTGATTTCATCACTTCATATCAAGTCACTGGAATCCCTAGGAGCATATCAGTGCACCACATCAATCTGATAGCACCTCTTAATCATGTAATCGGCTTCATCAAGACCCATATCAAGTCAATTATCCCAAATAATCAATCAAATGGAAGTTAATCTCATCACACCACATCAGGTTAATTAGTCATTTTAACCAATCCAAAATTGGGAAATTTTCTCTTGGAATAGATATTCAGTTTCAGCACTTCACACCAAGTTGGATATTCGAACCTTTCTATTAGTCTTCACTCAATCAATTCCAGAGCTGATATCTTCAAGTCTCCTTATCAATCTTCGCTCAATCAAGTCCAAAGCTGATATCTTCAAGTCTACCTATCAGTCTTCACTCAATCAAGTCTAGAGTTGATATCTTCAATCTTCGTTCAATCAAGTTCAGAATCAGTTCTGATCTATGGGATAGTCTCATCGCTTCACATCAAGCTATTTCTCTAATTTATCATCAAATTTTCTTTGAATCAACATGCCACTTGCACATCAATTCAAAGAGGGGAAAATGTAATCACCTAAAATTGGTCTAGAAAACCCATAGCCCCTATTTCGATTAATTGGGCTTAAAAAATCCTAAATCAAATGCATTTATCGCTAGACCCTAATTATGGGAGCATTTAATCAAATTTGCTTCCATAGTTAAATTTAACTTGTTGAATCAAATTCTCAATCAAAGCTCAAATAATTTAATTACTTAAAACTTCTAATTAAATTAACCCATTCACACATGCTCACACATGTGTGAGCACAAAAAATCCAAATAAAAGCAATTAAAAGGGGAAACTTACCAAATTTGTCTCATTCTCCCCTAAACAAGCACAAGGTTGACCAATCAATGTTCTTTCACCCGGATCAAGCCCACATGGATTGAAGGGAAATGCATCTCAATCAGCCTTCGTGGATCAATCTTGGCTGTCCATTTTGAGGAATTTCCTATAAAAGGGATAGCTCCCCTTTCTCAAAGGGAGGCAATTTGGAGAGGTAAATTTACAATGTTATTTTAGTTCTAGGTTTTGATCATGTTCTAGCCTCCATTTTTCATTGCAGCTTAGTTTGATGCATTTAGCTTTAACATGAATTTCTAGTTTCAATTCCTTTGGTTTGTAATTGCATTCTTTCTTAAGTTAATTCATGGTCAATATGCATTTATATTAGTTTTCTCATGCATTGCATTTCTATGATTTTGAGGGAAAAGTATGCAAGTTCATGCATCATGCCCATCTCTTGAAACTTCCATTTTGGAGTCATCTAGTCACTGATTCCAAATTACAATATGATGAGCATCCTCCAAGAATCAAACTCGCTTCAACTAGGAAGAAATAAGCCACATTCAAGTGTAGTTATATAATGTTACATTTGGATTTAATGATTACTAACCCTTTGAGCAAATGGTTTATTGAGTATTTGGTGTATCAGGTTGAAGACCACATTTACCACACACATAAGGATCCACTGAATAATGCACAAGGAATGATAACAAAATTAGAGGATAATCCTAAGGAAAGAATTATCTCCTTAGCCATTCACATAAGAGATTGCATTGAATCATTGTGTGCCTATGTGTGCAAAATGTTAAACAAGGAGTGGAGTGTATGCCCCAACATTAAAGAGATTTCAAATACCTTAACATAAGAAATGGTTTTAGTGGAGCATACATGCACCCCATAAGAGGCGTTTCTACTATGAGATGCCCCCAATAAAGGACAAACCAAGGGAAACAAAACACATGACAAAGAGAGCACGAAAGGGATATACTAACTCTGGGGTTAGTATGATCATATGATAACTCGTATATATCAAGAATTATATCAAAATGAATTGGCATCATCCCCCAAAGGTAGAAGAACTAAAAGTATAATGGAATAATATCACATAAGAGATAAAAAGAAGATTCTTTTTGGGTCGGCATTACAGAGACCAAAAAGAATGGTAGCTACCACTTTGCATCATCCCCAATTAGATAACACAAAGATACATTTACGAACAATAGCACATGCATGACATAACATGTATATGACATATAGAATAAATGAGATAAAAATAGAGGAATGTCACAACAGGTTGATTCCTTTATCACCTTATGCCATCGGGGAAACAAGGGTCATTTAAAGAAATCTAAACAAAACATATAGCAGGAAACACATCATAGAGGAAGCATGACAGACAAACACACAAAAGAATCTACGGTACAAGAGGAGATAGTCAAGGATATCACATGCCCCTTCCCCTCCCCCCATCTTAGTCTATATTGTTTAGGGAAGGTGGGAAACATGCAATATGAGAAACATCGAGCATGGTAGATGGATCTATCGCATGTTCCAAACAAGGACCATGCTCTAATGATGAGTCACTTTGTTTGTCACTAGGAGAAAGAGAATTGTTTTGAAAATCTAGTAGGTAAATCATGATTAAAATCAATAAGCTCATACATGTCACCATAATCACTAGCATGAACATCATTTTCATTAGAAATATTTTCTTCATCAAGAGTATCCTCTTCATCCAAATTAATCACAAGAGAATCTCTAATACAAATAGAATCACCATGTTTGTGTGATTTCATCTTCTTAAGATTATCATCCTCCCTTGGGCTATGCATAGGTTGGTCAAAGGTAATCAAGGAATTAGAAGTTGTATAAGGGGAGGAAAGGTTTTTGGAAACAACCTCATGGGCCCTAGCACAATGTCTACAGTGGCGGTCACAGGCACAATAATTATGTTTTGTTTTGTTTAAAATTTGAAGCGGTTTAGGGTCAATCAACATTGGGTCCTTTTCTTCTTTAGGAGGAAGAATGGCAGGAACCACACTAGGTTGAGAGATAGATGTTGTAGTGTGTTTGTAAGATATAGGAGGTGGAATTGAAGCATAAATAGGAGGCATGGAAGGTGTAGGAAGGAGTCTAGGTATATGGAAAGGAGTTGGAATTACCTTAGGATTTCTAAGCTCACAAATATTTTTAGATTTGATTTTTTGATAGGATAAGAAGAAATTATCATTGTGAGGATGAATTCGTTGAGTCATGCTAGGCCAAAATAAGTCAAGGTCAAAGTGAAAAATGAATAGCTAAATCTTGATAGAGACTATGGTTAATCATGATGATTTATCCATCATGGGAAATTTTAAACACTTATGGATACGAGAGACTATATCTTTCATTGACATGGGGAGGGTTAATGCTCTAGGCCAATGGAACTCCCAAGCACTAAACCAACTTGTAGATAGACAACACAGAAGCTTACAACACATAGAATGAAGAAGGAATACACACACACACACACACACACACACTTCATCAAACTTCATACATGTCAGGTTGTAAGGCCTTCCTGATTATGATCAATACAAACATAAATGTATCACAGAATAATCCTCATACATGTGAGATCTAGAAACCCTAGACCTCCAAGATATTATCAACTTAACATTATCTCTAACTGCTACTAATGATTCCCTAAAATAAGAACATAATAATGTATTTATACAATAGCCACCAAAGAGGTCGGCCACAAAGATTCACATAGGAAAGAGCAACAACCCCAAAATAGGTCCAAATGTTCCCCAAAGATAGATCCCAACATTAAATACGTGACAAAAACTAAATGCAAATGTCGGCCCCAACGAACCAAGAAGGAAAACCCACTTAGTGAGACAAGAAACAAAAAACCACTGCACACACCGAGACAGGTTGATAAAGCCACACCAGAAATAATGACTAAGAGTGGTCGGTGAAGCAACAAAAGAACATTCAACTGATCACACCAAAGAAGTTACCAAGAAATTTAATGAGTGTCTCCAACAAGCTACCGAGAAACAAGCAAACATATTTTTGGTTGACATAGTATGCCAAGAACCCAAGATGCTCATGCATCATACACCTGGGGTTAAAAGAAATGATTCTCTAAATCATGAGTTAGGTATGACCTAAACTAAATCCAACTCATATTGAGAAATCCAAGTAGAATATTCAATTGGTATGTTCTTCCACTTTACCAAGTATTCCATGTAATCCTTTCCTCTTGTGCTTCTGCCAATTCTCTTCTCCAAAATCTGTTCAACTTCTTCTATCTATTTCTTAGGATAATCACTCACAACTGTCACTTCTTCACCAGGCTCATGATACTCATACAAATCTGAAATATTGAATATTGGTGATATATCCATGTCCTTAGGTAACTCTACTTCATAAGCATTTCCACTGTTAAAATTTCTTTATATCTTGCAAGGACCAAACTTCTTCATCTTCAATTTACCATATGCTCCAATAAGAAATATGCCTTTCTTCAAATTGATCTATAGTTAGTGTTTACAATAAAGCTTGTAAATTAATTCCAATTACAGTTTTTCCCGATCCAGGCAGAATTGCGTGATTATGCTTTTTAACCAGAAGAATAATAAGATAGAAGATAGAAGGATCAAACACAGGTTGATAATGGAGTTTGTCTTATAAGGACTATGTCTCTGGGTCTACTTCTCAATGTTTGGACCGCTTTATTGATATCGCCAAGCAAAACTATGCTTTGTTACAACACCCAAGCTTTCAGAACCTGCATACAATTTCCTCACAATGTCCAACTTTACAATTTTCAGTGTGTAATAACACCTTGCAAATTTTATTCTCACAAATAATTTTTTTTCCAAGAAATAATTCTCCAATCTCCAAAAATCCTCTCTCCGAGGCTAATTCCCTTTACAAAATAAAATAACCCCCTTTTATACAAATTTACATGCCAAAATTATAGTTTAACTATAATATTTCTCATAATCCCATATCTGCTATTTTAATCACTTTTCCTATTTAAATCCATTGTACTTTCAGATTTACTAATTTTTAAATGGCTCACATTAATTTGAGCACATTTTATAGCTAATGAGGATAGGGGTTTAGGCTTCTACATGGCCAATAAGCTTTTGATAAATTTAAAATCCACCCAATATCATCCCCAAAATCCTGCCAGTAGGTTGGGAAAGAAAATAGCATGTTGATGGTTGTGTGTTCAAACCACACAACTAAATTTTTGTCCTTTAGTGTGTTTTGTCTTTTAGGGACTATTCTATATAAAGTAAGCACACATTTTCTACCCAGTGTTCATGGTTGGTGCATTGGTAGAGGTACAAATTGGTAAGAAAGAGGTTAGAGGTTCGAACCTCTCAAACTGAATTTTGTTGAAATACTGAGCCGAAGCTTGTCACTAGGTACCACATGGCAGCATGATATTGGATCATGTGGGTACACATGTCAACACCCAATTTAACCAATTGTACGCTGTGCCACATCAAATTTTTGTTGACTAGGTGCCACATGCTAGCATGCCATTGGATTGTGTGGGTACACATGTCAACACCCAATTGGACCAATTGTACGCTATGCCACATCAAATTTTTGCTGACTGATACTACCATGTCATTGTGCCATGTGTTGAATACTGATTGGTCAATCTGCCATGTCACCTACATTTCCAAATCATGCTGACATCATCATTGGTCAATCTTTGACTGCAGAACTTTGACTGGCTGTAACTTTTACATACGGACTCCATTTTAGAAACTAAATATAGTTCCGGAATCAGCCTGATGAGCACTATAGCTTAAAATACTCTTCCTTGGATATGAGATGATTAATTTTTTCACCTTTTTGAATGCCTCATTTTCCTATTTGACTGAGCCTTTGACTGCACATAACTTCTACATATGAGCTCCTTTTGAGCCCATTCAAGTTGCGTCAGGACCATGTCGACGACCACTTTCTGATGATGTTTCTTTGTGAGATTTGAGAATGTGAAATTTTTAGGTTCTCTGGATCCACCTGGATCACAAATGAACCATCACTTCATTGCCAACTTCAAATTATTGATGTCTTCTTGATCTATGCAACAAATGTTCTTCTTTGGTCTTACTAAATATCAGAATGTCATCCAAATACACAGTCACAGATTTACCCAAAAATTTCTTCAAAACCTCATTCATTAGCCTCATAAAAGTACTTGGTGCATTAGTTAAATGAAAGGACATAATCAACCACTCAAAAAAACCTTCTTTTGTTTTAAAAGTAGTCTTCCATTTATCACCGTCTCTGATTCTGATTGTGATCTTGTTGATTTCTCTTGAATCAGTACACATTCTCCATTCTCTATTCTTCTTAGGTGCCAATACTTGTTGTACTGCACATGGACTCAAACTTTCTCTGATCAAACCCTTGTTCAACAACTCATGAATTTGTCAGTTGAGTTCCTCATTCTCAGTCAGTGTCAGTCAGTGTGGTGCCTTGTTTGGTAAACTAGCTCCATGAATTAGATCCATACAATGACTAATGTCTCTCATCAGTGGTAAACCATTAGGTACATTATCTAAAATGATCTCCTTGTACTCGGTGAGAAATTTTTCAACTTCTTCAGAAACTTTATCTTCTATGTTCTCACTCAATTTTTTAGGAATCAAGGAATATCGACATCACTCTTCTTCAGATCTTTAACAAACTTTCTACCTTCCATCAAATAAACCTTCATAGATCTGCATATTCCACCAACAGATTCTTTAACTAAAGGTAATAAGATTTGCTTCTTAAGATCAACCCAAATAGTATATTTTTCCACTCTTCCATCATGTATAGCATGTCTATCATATTTCCAAGTTCTACCCAACAAAATATGACAACAATCCATAGGCATAATATCACACAATACCTTATCATAATACTTTCCAATCTTTAGATTCACAAAAAAATATTCACTTACCATCAGTGTGTGTTCATCCTTGATCCATGAAATTTGATAGGGCTTAGGGTGCTTCAATCTTTCCAACTTCAACTTTGCAACCATCTCCTTGGATGCTAGATTCTCTAAACTTCCACTATCAACAATCACTTTCCAAACTTTGGCTGCAACTCTGCATCTGGTTTTGAACAAACTCTTTCTTAAGGGATCTTGTTTATTCTTTTTACTCCATAGTAGTCTTCTAAACATCAAGTTTCCTTCCTTTTTAGGCTCATTCGGTGAATCATCTTGTACCAAATCATTCTTGTTGATACTAGCCTTCTTGCTTGCATGTGTGCACTAAAATGACCCATGTCCTTCTTATCCACAATTATAACAAGTTCCTTCGAACCCTCTTCTTCTATAACCATCTCGGTAGGAATTACCTCTACCTCTGAATGAATTTCCACCTTTCCACTTGGTCTTACCCTTGTCTTGATCTATTTTGTCTTGATCAGATCTGCTATTGTCTCCATTGATCTACCTCTTCCTCAAGAGAATCTATCAGCTCTTCCTCTTTGCCTTTTCTCATGTCTTCTGTTCAATTTCTCTTCAGCTTTTAGGGAAAATTGATAAGCCTCCTCAATTCTTTCCATTTTTACCAAACTAATCTCTTCTTGAATAAAATTCCTTAAGCCATTCAGGTATCTTGCTATTCTTTCCACCTCATCTTTAGCATGTCTAGATCTGATATCTAACCTATAAAAATCCTCAGTGTAATCCTTTACCAAGCTATCTTTCTATCTCAAACCTTGTGTTCTCCTAACTAGGTTAATCTGATAATCACAAGGTAGAAACTTTCCTTCCAATTTATTTATCATCTTATTCCATGCCTTGATTTTTTCTTTACCCTTCTTCTTTTGATCCAATTGTAGGTGCTCCCACCACAAGGATGCATGTCCTTTCAATTTCGTGCTTGCAATCTTTACCTTTTCCTCCCATGCTATGTTCTCATATTCAAATTATTTCTCCATCTCGGTTATCCAATCTATCAACTCATCAGATTCCAACTTTTCACTATACTCAGGAGGAGTAAACTGAGGTGTGGACTTCAAACTTGTCAATTCCTTTTGGAATCTTTCTTTGCCTTGATCCATTACAGGCTCTGGTGCAACTTCTTCCTTCTCTTCTTCAATTTCATCACAACTAACATCCTCAAGATGTCTTCCTTTGCTTTGGGTTGTCTCAACAACATCGAATCTAGAATCAATCTACCTTAACATATCATATCAGCTAAGCCCAGATCTAGATCATGCCTTCCTTGAACCATCTTGAAACCCTCTGCAATTGCAGGTCAGATCGCAATCTACTACCCACAAAAATAACTAGGATTTACAAGAGGAACTTCTAATCTAACCTTCGCTCTGATACCACCTGACGTAGGGAGGGTTAAT
>MU227302.1:3966467-3982254 GCA_018584345.1 Thuja plicata
TAAAATCCATGTGTTATGTGTGTATGGTTTATTACTTTATTGTTTTACATTTCACATATGCATTTCTGGATTGATTGGTATACTCTGCATATTTACTGAGTATCGGTAAATAGTTTTACTACTTATCAGTTATCAAGGAGAACAAGGACAAACAAGGTAAATTGACAGACAGTCAAATATTATAAGTATTTTATGGCATGCATCTTGTAGGGACTTAATAATTTGAGGTGTATTTATTGGTGGTTAAAGATTAAAGGATAAATTTTTGAAGCCATTGACTCACCCCCCCTCTTAGTTATTACTAACATTATCAACCTAAAATTATCTCTAACTGCTACTGATGATGCCCTAAACTAAGAACATAACAATATATTTATACAACATCCACCAAAGAGGTCGGCCACAAAGATCCACATAGGAAAGATAAACAACCCCAAAATAGGTCCACACATTCCCCAAAGTTAGATCCAAATATTAACTACATGACCAAAATTAAATGCATATGTCATCCCCAAAGAACCAACAAGGAAAACCCACTCGGTGAGACAATAAATGGAAAACCATTGAGCACACCAAGATAGGTCAGTAAATCCATGCCAAAAATAGTAACTAAGCGCAGTCGATGAAGCAACAACAAAGAATTCAACACACCAAAGAAGTTACCGAGCAGTTTACTAAGCATCTCCAACAAGCTACCGAGCAACAAACAAACATATTTTTGGTTGAAAAAGGATTTCCAAGAACCCAATATGCTCCTGCATCATTCATGGAAGTGAGCCAAGGAAGGCCAAGTCTAACTTGAAACTAGTCAAAAGTTGGTATGAAAAAAAAGGTGACATCCAATGATTTCTTACCAACTCCTACAAGGAAGGCAATGGAACCATTGGTGGGACAAGTGAAAACATTGAAATTTTCAACCATCACATTTGATTTATCATTAAAATATTGTTAGAGGTGTCGAGTATAAATATTTTCTTCATTTATAACATTCAACATGAAATTAGGATCTATAAGAACTCTACGAGAGGGAAATACATTAATATTTGCAACAATATAAAGAGGATCATCAGGTTCCGTAATAGTATCCTTAGGATCAAATGTAATGGAAATATTAAGCTTAGGTTTGGGTTTAGATTGATCAATAAGGTTGACAACATGTTGGCCTCGGTACACTCACCGTTATAGTTCACAATAGTAGGAGGGTCAATAACATTGGTGGAAGAAGAAGGAAAGGAATGGGTAGAAGAAATGGTATTGGTATAAATTTTCAAGTTTTGGTTGGAAGGGGAAATGAATTTGTTTCCTTAATCTTTAAAACCCTTAACATACATATCATTAGAATCAATAAGGTTTTGAATAATAGATTTCAAATGGAAACACTTTTTAGTATCATGACCAAGTTGACGATGATATTGGTAAAAATATTTGGGATCAAATTTTTATTGTTGGATTGTTTTGAAGGATCAATTGGTTTAATGGGAGGAAGTGCTAAGACATTTTCATTAATCAACTTCAATACCATATTATGCAAAGATTTAGAAAGAGGTGTAAAATTATGAGAAGGTTTAAAAATAGATAACAAAGAAGCCGCACCTTTAGATATTGTTGCCACTTTCATATCAATGCTCGAACTTTTGGAATGACTAAGATGCAACATCACTCTTATCAAATAGAGCCATTGGAGTGGTTCTCTCACATTGAATCACTTGAAGCTGATAATTATGAAGTATTGTACATAATTAATTAAAGGAAGAGATTTCAAAAAATAATTATCTTATCTCTAATGTCTTTTTGTAAATTAGTAATGAAAATACAATGCACATTGATATCAGGAACATGATAAGAAATATGACCATACAAATGTTTAAATATACCAATTAAATCAATCACTTTTTCTTTAACACCTTGTTTACAATGCATTAAATCAGCCAAAGAAATCTTAGGACCAATATTAATTTGAAACTGTTGAATGAAAACATTAACAAGTTTTTGAAACGAATCAAAGAAATAAGGAGGTAAAGAACAATACCATTGCAAGGCCTTATATTAAAATGTCCTAGTAAATAGTTTCATTGCGAGTTTATTATCATGAGAAAAGTCACTACACAATGTTTGAAAAGTCTTCACATTAGTCAAGGGATCACCTTCACCAATATAAGTCTCCAAGTGAGGTATTTCCATGTATTGAGGGATAACAACACAAATGATGTCCAAGGACAAAGGGATAGCTATGTAATAAGTGGGAATATTGAATTTGGATTGAGTCATGAAGGTGGTTTTTTATTGAAAGGATGAAATGGTTTGAGAAAGACTATTGGTGGTGGATTCAGTGGAAAGGTTGGTATGAGACATGTGTGAAAGATTTGGAATATTATGGGAAATCAAAAGAACATTAGAATATGAAAATGACATATTATTATAAGTAGGCATGGATAAAGGTTGGGAAACACATGGAAAAATTTAAGGAGGAGGAAAAATAGGATGTGGAATACTTCCAAGACTAACATGTGTAAGATTAATATTTGGAACATAAGTAGTCATGAGAGGTGGAGTGTAGGTAGGAACACTAGGTAATCATGAAGTAGGAATAGGAATAGAAGTTCCAACACGAGTGTTAAGTTGAGTTGAAAAAAGATCTCTAGCACAATATTTAATAGGTTTAACATTGTTATCAATGAGGTGGGAATTAAAACACAACAAGTCAACACTATTCTCATCATCTTCTTCATTGTTTCTACTAAAGAGATGGCTTTCGTATTAGAATGTTCTTGTCCTAACCATTGCTCAGGTTTTTAAAAGTCAGGGGAAATATTTTTCACTTGGGTAGGAGACACTCTTAAGGTATCATCTTCATCATGATAAGAGTGGAAAGAAGGATTCTTAACAATAGTGAGAATTTCATTAATAGGCATGTGTGTCTCATCAAGATTCCTAGAAAACAAAGAGGACTCGAGATCAAAGGAATCCATAAGTCTATGGATTATCCTAACCAAAATGATATAGGTGGGACTCAATGTTATATGACTCATGCACAAGGAAATGAAAGAGAGGTATGGTTAAATAATACAAAGAAAGGAAAATGCAAACACTCAATAAAATTATATAACATGAATTGAATTAAGCATAATTGAACATGAAACCTAATGAAGAGTACATCTAACCATAAAATGATAATGCATACAAAGGATATATAACAAAAAAATTAGAATGGAAATGTTATAAGATAGGTTCACCAAAGTGTACAATAATGGAAAGATAGATTGTTTTGAAATAGATAGGATTAGTCCACCTTTTCCTAATGAATAATCAGAAGGAAGATGATCCAATAGGCTCAAGTAAGAATTTGACATTAAGTGAATGCAATTATCCTTCATGATAATCATTAGGATGAGTTGGATTTGAGGGGATATGATAGGATGATGCAAGATAGAAGTCTAAATAGGAAAAAAAAAGACAAGTTTTAGCATACACAGATTGATAGAAAATAAATAGTAAACCACAGTAATTTAAAAATACAACTAGATAATAGTACAAACCTGCAGTTTTAATTTGAAGTTGATTTGTAGGGTATAGATCACCCCAGGCATTATTTTCCTAGGTACAATTCACTCGAGTAATTGTGTACCATGTAATTTTGTCTAAAAATTTCATGGATAGTCAATCGAATTATGCACTTTCTAAAAATTACAATAGTAATTTTTCCATCTATTCCTAAACACGAAAAAATAGGGAAAATATTGTGGAAAGGGGTTTTCCTTGGTCAAACCCTGATTGAGGAATCAACCTTTAAATTGAAACAAAATTGCATAAAAGGAAAATGTGTAAATGTTAGATCTACCTTGCAAATGCATATACCTTAATAAATAGATATTGATGTCACACATATTTATGAAGATGCTTGTATGTTGCTTGAATTATAATTGTTGAACCTTGGAATTTAGAAAGAAATCAAGGATGCCTTCACAAATGCATAAATCTATTAATACTCCTCATATATTCAATGTTTTTATGCTTTATGGACACTTTATTTAAAGGAAGAAAGGGAGAACGCATGTGGATGGTCAAAGGATATTCTTGCTTGATTGAGAACTCCTCTACTTGGCCATAATGGGAGAGAAGCTTTCTGCAATGGAGAAGATTTATTTAAAACACGCCTTGGATTCTTGGAGAATGAAAGCTCTTGAATTCACTTGCAAATCTTGAGAGAACACATGAAATATTGATCTTTGTTTGTATTGGATGTGCAAATGAGGAGGGATATGCCACTTATATAACTCTCACAATATTTCAAGGTTCAAAAATTGAAGGAGGCTGACACAAGATCTAATATCCTATTAAAACATTACAATAGGCCACCTATTTAAATTTGGGCCCAAATCTTAGGGAATATATCACATAGGGCGTTTTGCACCCAAGGAAACATGCCAAATTTTGATTGGGAGTCAAGAAGGAGGAAAATATGTCAAAAATGGAGGATATGGGCTGCTAGCTCAAGCATAACGGACATTTGATCTTGAAATCACCAAAATGGGGCCTAATATAGAACCTAATTATAAGTTATTCCTTTTTAGGATAATACAAAAACTAATGATAAGGGAAAACTAAATCTAGAGACAAGGATCAAATGATTGAGGGATTTCTTAGATAGTGAATAAGAGGATGAGGATTGGATTGCTAACTACAGGGGTTTAGGATACATGATTGAAAGGTTAAAAATATGATCTCCAAGGACTACATGCATGGGAGTAACATGATCCATTATAGATACACCACTCACAATTATATGATGCAATGCTTTTGATAACATACATTGTAAGATTTGGTGCAATAATTTGGGTACATGAAGAGATGTACATAGCCTATTTTAATATTATGTCCCTTCCCTTTTAAAATTCAAATTAGGATGGGAAGGTGGATTAGATATTTATTTGGGATAGATATATATGTAATAGATGGGTATTCATAGGCTGGGGTAGAAGGAATGAGAGAAGCTTGTTCCCAAATGTAGAGTTCTTATAGATAACATATTTACACATTATGCTTAAGAAAATAATTCATCATGGCACATCTCCAAGGTGCCATGATTTTCAACATTGGATGATTTTCCACTTTAAATTTTGGGATAGGATGGATATATTTGAATTCAAGAATGTTAGATTGTAGTTTAGGTAGAGGGTCTAGGTGTTTTGATTTAGAATGCTCATACTTAATTGTATATTTCTATGGTTAGTTGATAGTACTCTTTGATAAATAATTACTTCAAATGGGTCATTCCCACTCTCATTGCATGCATATATATTGATAGAAAACTTGTTGATTGTTATGTTGGCTTCTTCAAAATGTAAACATGGTGTCATCATGTAGCTCTAATATTGTATGGTGCTACTAAGGAAAATGAAAGACAAGTTAGATGTAAGATAGCATGGATTTGGGAAGAACTTAATTTAAATAGGTGTGATATGTTGGATAATAGATGTGATTATGAAAAATAGGTGGATAAAAGAATGAGACAATCAAGGCATGAGGAAATTTCATGGGACCCATGAGAATGACGAATAATAGTTGCACACAACATGATGAACATTGGAGCTTTGGATTAAGATGTGAGATTTTAGGTGTACAATATTATAGATGTTAGGGTTAGGGTTATGGATTTTTTTATTGTTCATTTTGGAATTCAAGGACCTAAATGGATTTATAATTTTAATATTAAGTTATAGATATTTATAATTATATTGCTGCTTAACTAGGATTTGGATGAGAAGGAATTTTGGATTTTGGAATGGAGTTACCTTTTAGATCTATGTAGATTTGGATACCCCACTTGGATTCATTACTTCTTTTGTCTTGTGAACTGCATTATTTTTGTGCTACATTTTTTATTGGTGGGCTTTTTGAACCTTTCAATTTATTTTAAAATTTTATCTAATTTTTATTCGATATTGTATGTTGATTTGTTGTGACATGGTGATTTTAGATTCTTTTATCTATTGTTTACTTCATATATTTTTGCATCAATTTTTAAATTGATGCTAGAGTCCAATGAGGAAGATATCATCTTGAAATACCATGAATTTAGTAATAGCTTCATCATTTTGGAATAATTTTAATAAATGATACACTTATTTTTTTTAATCTTGATGAGGGATATTATGTAATGTATGGTCAAGGTTAGTGATAGGAGTAGTGATATTTATCAAATCATTTTGAGATAATTTATTGGCTTGGGAAGGTGAGAATAGGAAAAATGCTCAAAATACTATCAACCAAGGAAATAGCATTGGACACTAGCACAAGCATATAATTCTATGCAATATGTTAGCATCCAAATAGTTTGGACTAAAAAATTATGAGAGACTATAAGAACATTAAGATAACACAAAATTGACACTAAAAAGTGACCAAAAGAAATAAGGCCTGAAAACCATGGTAAATGTTAACTGCGATGTTTACAAAATACAATTCCAAGGATTTACAAATTAAAATCCCACTCTTGAAAGAGTGAATTTGGTCACTCCCAGGGTTATGGATGGTCGGGTCACAACTGAATTAGATTAATCAATGGAGATTATGTGAGATGTCATAAGGAAGGCCTTTGCTAATTTCATGAATGATGGATAGAAATAATCTTAGTAGGTCTATATGTGTTGTGTTTTGGAATATTTTCATAGTTTTGAGGATTGAACACCTACACCAAAAATATCCACAAGACAAAAAATGCACTCCTTATTCTAAACTAATAACTACACTAATTCTAAATGTCAAATAAAATTCAAAAGACAACAAGGTTGCAATAATTTCAAAATGAATGACTTAATTTCAGACATCAAACATCCAATTTTTTTTATAAAGAAGGTTAGATTCAATCACATAACCATGAAAGTATAAGCTAGAATCCACAACTTGCAAAATCAAAGTGTTATCTTCAAAGGAAGCAAGAACAAATGACTTCTCAAATTTTGTCAAATTGAAATTCCATATCATCGATGCACATATGAAAGTTGAAGTTGTCCTCCAAGGCACCAATGGAAGTGATTAAACCAAGTCATCTATCACAAAAATAAATTATATAATAATTAATACCAATTAAACAAATTGTTGAGTAAATGTAATGAACATAGACATGGATTTTGAATCTAAAATATTATAAATCAAATTCGTAAAGTTAGCAACAATACACACTGAGAATGCAACACCATATGTTTATACTGTTCAAATTAAAAAATCCCAAGCCTTATTACATCATAAAATTAGGTTTAAATAATGTTTTACAATTTCAAATCTGCAAACCTATAACTAGGGTTTCTAGATGATGTTTTGGGTCAAAATAAAAGAAAAATAGTAGTTAAACTACCCAAAAATACTCCTAAACTATTACATTATGGATTGATGATGAGTTCCATGAGATTAAAACTCAAAAAGGCTCTTATTCTAGCAAATATGACCACCTAAAATTCAAAATGAAACGCCAATTCAAACTGCAACAACTCATCTCACCTAGGGCCATTTTTTTAATGCAAATTTTCCTTAAGTTTCAACATGAGAAAACTGAGCCTCCTTATCATCTCAACCTAAAACAGGGATGTAGACCATAAAAAATGAATCTAAAATAAGATTCAATTTCTAAAAATTTCAAGCAAACATAAAAAATGTGAGTATTCTTTTGTTGTGTTTTTCTTCATCTGGTGACCAAAACCTACAAAATAGACCTTCAAAATTTCTCCCATACTACTCAAAATTTTTACTATAAGGTATAGAAAAGTGACATTGAATGCATTCACCACATTGACTATATCATTCATATTTGGAATTTTTGGATACTCCAACTGAGCTTGCTAGTTCTTCCTAAAGTTCTATAACTTTTTTCTAGCATGCTCAAATTGAGGTAGCTCTTTCTACATATTAGTTGACTCTTTCTTTACTCATGTCACCCAATCAATGAGATCCTTAGTATTTAAAGTCTTGCACTATCTCATCAATACTTCTCATGATCATGTGTTCTTTTTTTGCCAAAATATGTAGGAGAGTGATTTTACAAAAACTTCTACTCTTTGCATTAAAGTACTCATAAAAACAACTCTAGCCAAAATGGCACTCTATCTCTTCTTATAATATTTCACTACCATTTTGATTGTTCTAGAACATACCATTTTGATTGTTCTAGAAAATACTATCTCTAACTCCAAAAATATGGCTGCAAGAAACTTATCTACACTAGTCTTCTTTATTATTTTCAAAATCGAGAGGAAGTCCTCCCATAAAAGTGAAAACTTTCTGTATTCATGTGTCCTTCTCATTGTAGAGAATAATTTCTAATATTGTCAAATCCTTCTCTATTGAATTATAAAATACAAGGGTTTCCCTTATTATAGCTTCCCCTATCTGATCTATATCCTCTCTCCATCCTGTACAAGTCCTAAAAAATTATTCTACTTGGGGAACCTATTTACGAGCATCTAGAGTTTCTTGTAATCTCGCTACAAAGATATTTGGATCAATAGAACCAACTAGATGAGAAATGGGGAACTTAAATTTTTCATTCTTTGTCTCTATGTCCTCATTTTTGTGCTTATCATCTTCTAACCTCCAAAAAATAGAGGCAACAACTAGAACCATCAATTCCTTTTCCACTTCTCGGGTTGGGACCTCCAAGTTTAGTTCCTCCATCACATAATCCTTTGGAGCCAACTCATCTATAGGCTTATCCACTGTTGGGGTTGCAACTTGGGCTTTCTATAAGCCTTTCTTATCTATGGACACATAATATATCTAATGTGATTTTATTTTTCTTGACTCTCCCTTTTGAAATTCTCTTCTATATTTAGAGAAATCATGCTCCTCAATCTCTTGGGTTGTTCTCTTCCATGGTTGAATGGATTTGGTTAGACATGTAGGTGTTTATTCTGCAGAAAGAAGTTGTTATGTTTCTATCTTGAATGTCTTCCTATTCTAATATTTCTTTTACTTATTGGGAAGAAAACACCTGATAGGGTGGATGTGTAATGACATGTTTTTAAGGAGAGGATGCCTCTTGTTGTTCTTGTTCTTGCCGAGGAGGGAATTTTTTGTCCTCATCTTCCAGTACTTCCTCCTCTTCTTTTCTTATTTATCCTTTATTTACTTCTTCTCTAATGGGCCACTCCTTTTCTATATTCACCTCCTCATGTGTTCCTATGGGTTCCCCAGTATCTTCCTTAGGTTTTATAATTTTTTCTTCTTCCTTATAATCTTCTCTTTCCCCATATAGATTTTCAAGCTTATCTTGCATCTTAGTATCCTCCTACAAGTACTCCTTAGGGGTGAATGTACCTATTCATCCATCCCTTCAAGGTCAACAAAATCTTACATTAAAATATATTCAGACCCAATGGATCTCCCTTCTTCTTTTCTTAACCTTGGTCTTTGGACAAAACATTTTTCTCTGTCAGTTGCTCTGGTTGGTTCTTTCCTTGAAGTGGAGGGTTTGACAAGTTTTCCTCCGAAGTGGGATCTCTCAATTCAAGGGTCTGAGCAACAATAGTGAGAGACCTAGTCAACCTACTTCTTCTCTTGACCAAGGATGGTCTAGAATCTTCTTCTTCAGTCTCCTCAGACATGTTGATTACTAGCTCCATTGAAGGGGAAACCTTTCTCAGCCTTTTATATACATTCTACCCTTCAGAAAAAGGGATTACTCTTCTTGGAAATTTTAAAATTAAAAGGAAAAAATTTAGAGCAAGATTAAGATGCGCATATATTATTATAAGAGGTGAGGTTATTGGTGTAGTGGCAGCTATAGTAGCATCAGGTGAGGGTAGAATACTAGTGGTTTCAAGCGTGGAAGAGGAATAAATTTTGTGTTTCTTTTTCTTGTTCTTCTGTTGTCTCTTAATTTGAGATGGCATCATGTTGGCTACTAGCCTTTCTTGGTCTGAGGCTTCTCCTACTAGATAATTAGTTGACACCTATTTAAATGTAGGGCTCCTCTTCCACTTAGAGCTACTCAACTTTACTTTTGTGATTCTATACACTCCCTCAGTCATGGGCACTAGATCCAGCTTGAAGGGCTTGTTTAACCAATCCTATGTTGGAATAATGGAATGGTGTGTACTAAGAGGGGAGGGGTGAATCAGTACACTTAAAAGTTTTTATCAATTAACTATTAGTACTGTGTGCTTGCATTACCGACCATTGATGCTTTTCTATCTTATGCATGTAATATCAAATCATAAACTTAATTGCATGTAAACATTCATGAAATGTAAGTACACATGACACAAGAATTGGTAATGTACAAAACCCCTGTTAGAAGGTAAAAAATGCAGTGGGGATGAAACCCAAAAAGCTTCACTATCTGCAGAATGGAAGGTTCCGGTTAAGGCTACAAGTTTGATCACTTATGATGATATTACCCTCTGTTCTTCTCGGTAGCCTTGAATCTTGTTCTTCATAACTGATTTCATCTTTTGTTGTCCTTCTGCATAAAGATCTCCATCTGATCCATAGATGTCTGCTGTGGCAACAATCATTGATGTATGATTGATCGCTACATATATTTATACAGTGGATTGACCTATTTTAGGTTTCACCCATTACAATGAAAACTCTATGATCAACGATTTACAACTTGACCTTGATCTCCTAGTTTACATGTTTACAATCAGTTAGAATGATTAAAACAATTACATATGCTTTTCTTGTCCCTCAAGAAATGGTTTTAAAGATAATCTTTAAAGCTAAATATAAAACTAAAGTGTTTTATCTGACGTGTAACTCAGATCCACATTTCTCAGAGTAAAAGTTGTCTCTCGGTAGACTGGCGCTCAGGTTGTTCTATAGTATTAACTCAGTGTTGTCTCTGAGTTGTCTATCGATTTGGTCTCTAAAATATGTCATTGGTTTACATTTGTAAATTGTCTGTCAGTGATAGTGCACTTAGCATTTTTGGTGACCTTTGTGAACTGTTGTGTTGGGTTGCACTATAACCTGTCTTTTGGTGATCATGTTACCGACGGTTCAAAAACTATTTCTTTTATATACTAATGACAATATATGATCATCAATCTCCCCCTTTGGCATTAGTATCAAAAACTGATATGTGCAAAACTGAAATGTTCAATATGTACACAAAAATGTTTACCTTGTCAATATGACTCCCCCTATGTGCATGCCTCAGTGTAGTTTACATACATGATAAATTTTCCTCTATACATATCCCCCTTTCACCTTATCATTTCCCATTTTCTATTATTTCCCCCTTATCATATCATTTCCCCCTTTTTTTGAAATAATGACAAAGGTGTAATACTTACAATTTGTCAAAAATGTGGGAATAGGATTTCTTTATGTCTTTCATCATCTCCTCCCATTTCTCCTTGAGGTGTTCCAGGGACATGTGCTCCAATGTTATCCTGGCGTGCATGTCATAGATAGTGTTAGTGACAAACATCTATGGGGTGGCAATTAGTGTTTTTGCCGAAGTCATGTGTTGTTGCAGTAATGTGAGATTTAGTAGTAGTAGAGATTGGAGCTTGGTTACCTCATCTCAGATTTTGGATTTTTCCTTTTGAATCTCAAGTCTCAACCATTTAGATCCTGCAAGCTTCTCATAATGCAAATTGAATGCATTGTCATCACTTGTGAGACCTTGTGCACTAGTATTAAGATCTGTATCTATCTTAGCAATATTTTCACTCCGCTCCTTAGTGAATTGCTCTATGGTGCATAAGTTCTGAACTAAGGTTATAACTTCTAAAATAATTGCTTCCAATGTATTGACCAGTTCAGATAGCTTTCCCTTATTCTCTACCACTTCTTGGCTAATTTTCTCTATTAATTTGTATTGGTACTTCTTCTCTGCACGTTCTTCTATCACCTTGTCAGCTTCTATATTCTATGATATAATGGCTTCGGTGAGAATTGCTAATTGATCAAGTATAGGTGCACTTTGATCAATTTTGGTGTCAGGTATAATCTGCAATAGTATATCCTTTGTAGTTTCTAGTACCTATGTGTCCTTGTGCTCCTTTTTGAGCTTGTCTTGTATACCTTTCCTTTTACAAATTTTTGCATACTTTGTAAGTGACTCTGGATCCAATGTTCTCGGATCACAGTCAGGTATTTCTATAATCTCATCCAAGGTGACTGGATTTTTATTCTTCTTCTTCTTCTTTGAAATTGTGGTAGAAGAAGTTGTATGCATTATCATAGCAAGTTCCTTTGCTTGGTCTGATGTACTTGGTGAAGGCTTTGGAGGTGTTGTGCCTTTACCTTGTTGCTCAGTATTCACCTTTTGGTTGGTTGTAGACTTCTCTACATCAACCTTATCTTTTTCTATAGCTTTCTCTTCCTCGGTATCCTTGGCATCACTTTGTCTTTCCTCTCCACTTGGTGCTTTCTGTTCATCATTTGTGATTTTTTTCTCCCCATCACCCTTATCTTTGGGTATTCTTGCATCATGGTCAGGTGTCTTCTCATTTTCTTATGAGATGATATTGATACCTTGTATCAATAAAGGCATTTGTCCTGGTATATTGACCTCTGTAGAATCCTGTGTTTCCTTTTCCTTTTCTTCTCCTTTATCGGTAGTCACATTTATATCTTCATCATTCTTTACTTCATTTACAGGATCATCTTCAATGATATTAATTATAGTTATATCTTTGATTTTGTCATCTGTAGTATCCCTTAATGATTGTAAGATCTACGGTATGTCATCCATGGCCTTGCTGGCCTATGTTGTTAGATCAACTGGATTGACGTCCTTGGTATCATTTCTAAGAATGTGCTCCAGGCTCGGTGTAGCCCATTTCTCTTCATTGTGAGGAGTCTCGGTAAGAGCTAATAGCTTCTCAGGGCTTGAATCCCCCTTAGGTGGATTGAATATTTGATTCCAAGTTTCATCACTTTCTTTATCAAGCTCTATCAATCTTCCCTCTAGTACCTTTTATGCTCTTAATTTAGCTGAGAATTTCTTTGAATGCTTCTTCATCATCTCTTCAATTTCCTCAAATTTGGACTTAGGAGGCATAATTATGACTAGGGATCTTTCCCTCATCTGCTTCTCAGTATGCAGTGCATATGTCCACATTGCAGATATTCTTTCATGAAGCTTTTGTGGCATCATTTTATCAAATTGTACAAGTACATATTTGAATGCAATCATTGCTTGATTGACAACTTCTTCAATCTTCTTCTGATCCCCAAGAGATAAGGTTAGCCATTGTCTAACCTTAGCATGTGATATGCCACCTATTTTGGTGATTGATGCAGCAATCTCATCAATTGTCTTAGGAACTTTATTATTTGCAGGTTGGAGTGCTTGTTCACTCTCATCATGTGTAGTGCTATCCTTGTCCTCTTTTCCTCTTATGTATTTTCTTCTTTATCTCGGTGCCTGTTTCCCGGTTTGAGGATTTCTCTTATAGGTCATGACTGTACCTTTCTTCACCGGTGAGGAATCTGCATCTTTGGTAGTTTGACTCCTTGTTCTTGATGTTGCAGTAGTCCTTGGTTTCTTTGGTGGTGGTACATCAGATTCTATGGAATCTAAGTCACTCAATTGTTCACCTTCACCGACGGGTGACTATCCCTCGGTGACCTCTTTATCTGAATCTTTATCATCTACAAATTTTTTTTTCTCAAGTGTTTTGATGATCTTGTTCTTCTTTTAGTCTATCTTCTTTACAACTAAGCCTATTTTGATTCTGGCCTTAGCTTCTTCATAAGTTCCAAATCTTGGTAATGATTTGTCTAGTGGTTCATTTAATAGTGCTTCAATAGAATGTGTGGCCTGATCAATGTTGATTTCATAATCAAGTGGTCCTAACCATGCTGTCCTCGGTATAGTTGGTTTGATCAAGGTGGTGTCGGTATCCACTATGAAACATATATCATCCTTATACTTTTCCACTAGTTGTTCATGTACCTCATTATTTTCTACATTCTATCTTTGAATCCAGTGAAATATGCATCCATAATTGATGTAAAGTTGTCCCCTAGTGACTTGATAAATTCACTAATTTGAATTGTTACTAGTCGAGTAGTGTCCCAACTGACATTACTAACAAATGGGAAAAAGTATTAAAAGTAGAAGAATATACACATGAGGAGTGAACCGAACTTACATGAATTAGATTTTTCTGATCTAATGGTCCTCATGTTCTCCTCCAATTTCTTCACTAGAAGTTCAGATAGATCCAGTTGAAGACCCTTCTTCACAATCTTATGGCGGTGTCAACTACTCTGCATGCTATGTTGTTTAACTAGCTGGCTTGGAATATCTTGTATCCCAGTACACATGTACCAAATTTTAGCTCTAGATCGGTGATGGAGTTTACCTTTAAACCTCTGCTATCCCATACTGCACCTGTTATATTTTCTATGTCATAGCGAGGAGGATGTTTGAGTGCTTTAACCTTGTCAGTTACTGGATAACCGGTTAAATCATGTATTACATCCTTGGTGATTAGTTTTGGCTCATCTAGCCACATCTTTTGGTCATGTCCCTGGCTAAGAACTATTCAGATCCACTCGGTCTTGAATTCCTTCAGGAACATTAGGGTATTTGTAAACCCTTTTACCTCAATGTGTTTATGTTCATCCTTGATCTTTCCATCTGTGCAAAGCTTCTTGTAAGCTTCCTCAACCTCGAGATCTATGATCTATGAAACCTTACAGTAGGTATAGGCTCAGACATCCTCGAATAGCAAAAACCTAGGTGGTATTCTTGAGAACACTCCAGCATCATCGGGTTGTGAAGCAACCTCGGGACATAATTTGTACTTAGGCTCTCCACATGTAGAGTTCTTGATTAGGTTGAACTTTTTATCTTTGGCATTCTTGATCTTGGAAATGCAAGATGTGGTTTCCATGTTTCTAGAAATTAGGGCTTTTCTTGTAAACAAACTATGAGTTTGGTGAGTCTTTAGTTACTCACTTGAATCTGTTGTAGCTACTATGAATGTTCTTGTGAGTTGCTCTACAATATGGTCACTATTCTTCTTCACTTTGTGGTATGCTCTTCACTCTACTCTTTGCTCTTCTTTTCTCTCTTAATCACTTTGTGAAAAAAGAGCTTTCCATCACCCTTTTATAGATGATTCCCTAAGTGGTGTAATAAATTATTTACCTACTTCTCAGTGTTTAAAGACAGAGTCGCTCGGGGAACATACTAACTTCATTCTCGGTGAGAATGTGATGCTTGGGGTAAGTGTCAATTCAATTTAACTTTCACATGTTTATCTTCAGAGCTTGGTATGTAGCAAGGACTTACTCATCTTTTTACATGATTACCGATGATGCTTAGTTTACATTAACAACTTAGCTTTTAATTGTTCACTGACGATCCTCGGTGAGTATTGACTGATGATATTAGATTCACAAAATCATAACAAGTAATACCATAGTGCATCTTCATTCATGCTAATTTGGTATATTATCAATGTATATTGGAACTGATATAAAATATGGCTTTGTATAGTGCAGTTCCATACTTACTTGTTCTGCTTAGGTGAGGGTGGTGATATCACCAGATCCATTGGATAAGGTGTCACCAATTGTATTTCTTGGTCCAACATCATCAGTATTTGTATCTTTCCTCCACATTTTGTTTCTCATCTTCCTGATGTCTTCAAGGGTATTTGTTAGGAATAAGGTGTCTCAACCTTGGATAATTCCTATTCTTATTATTTGTTTTGTAAAATGTATTTCTTGCAAATAATGTTGATGTGTCGGCATCTTGAATAGTGTGTAAGGAGATCATGGCTAAAACGGTTATGACGGATTCCTATGACACGTAAGAGCTATG
>MU227302.1:3987442-4002729 GCA_018584345.1 Thuja plicata
TGCAATATCTTTGTTAAAGTAGTTAACGAATCTATTCAGTTGTAAGGATTTAAAAGAATTTGCATAATACTTTCCTATAGAGATTAGCGTAGGAAGCTGTTTCCGCACCTGAGTTTCCTTACAGTATTGCCATTGGAAAAAGTGCTTGACCCTGTCACTCGGTCTCTGTAGTCCTTGCTTAGATGACCAACCTTATGACAGTGTAAGCATGCCATTCTGGAGTTAGTCCAATTCCTAAACCTTCTTATCCATTTCCTCATACAATTTTCAGCTATGTGTCCATATCTACCACATGTTGTGAAATTTACCCATGTGTTGTAATCCCAAACATATGAGTTACCAAATTTTCTCGGTTTATAAGAACTATCTTGTTCTTTTGGCTTCCATGTTTTCCTTTTCTTCTTCTTGCATTCAAGAGATGTGTGGCCATGCATTTTGCAAGTAGGATAATATTTTTCCATGTGGGATTCCTTCTTTGGTTTTTTCACCTTAGATTTACATTCATATGCTTTATGTCCATGCTTTTTATAGTTATAACATTTTCCTATGAATGTAGATGTGGATTTAGGAATACCTTTAGCTTTGTTCCTGCAAACATTTGATGTATGGCCTGGTTTTCCATAGTGATTGCATGACTATTTTCTTGGTCTTGGATTTGTGTAGACATATTTTTGATTAGATTTATTTGATGATTCTCCATGCTTGGTATACCCTAGACCGGTATTGTTGTTGACTCTTCTTTGTCCATTCAGAAAATTATCTATTCTTTTGGTACTCTCTTCAGCTTTCTTGATCATATCATTGTGTTGTTGCTGAATCCTTACTTCATTCTTTAGTCTTTCATTTTCTTCTCTTAGCTCACCAATGTCTTCTAATTTCCTATTGAGTTAGACTATGTTCACTCGGTTTTCCTCATGACTCATAAGAACTATTTGATTGGTGATCTCATGATGATGTTCAATAAGTCTCTATATCTTTGTCTCTCTTTCTTGTAGTTTTTTAGTGATCTTCCTCCTGTCATCAATAGATAGTGTTCTTTCTTATTCAACTTGTCTAGAATTATTCATAACATCAATCATCCTTACCATCTGTATCTCTTAACCTATTTGTAGTATCTTTACTTGCTCTGTCAGATGTTGATTGATTTCATTCAGACTTGTAATACTTCCTTCTGATGTGTTTGATGTATTGCTAGATGTAGATCCTGATGACTTAAACAAATCAGGTATCTCTTCTTCATGATAGTTTGTTTGATTGTAGCGAGATGCCATAGCTTTTATTTCATCTAGTAGCTCTCTCATCTTGATTTTTTTTTCTTTGTATTGCTAATAGAAGATTTTTATCTCCAACTTCTGATTCTCAATGTTCTTGTCTAGCTTATACCTTTCCATTGTATGATCTTTTCTCTCAAGTGATTTAAAATTTTCCAAATAAGAGATCTAGCTCTATTACCAATTTTTTGAATAATGGAATGGTGTGTACTGAGAGGGAGGGGTGAATTAGTACCCTTAAAACTTTTTATCAATTAACCATTAGTACTCCGTTCTTGCATTACCGATCATTGATGATTTTCTATCTTATGCATGTAATATCAAATAATAAACTTAATTGCATGTAAACATTCATAGAAATATTCATGAAATGTAAGTACACATGACACATGAATTGGTAACACAAAAAGCCCCTATTAGAAGGTAAAAAATATGGTGGGGATGAAACCCACAAAACTTCACTATCTACAGAATGGAAGGTGTCAGTTAAGGCTACAAGTTTGATCACTTCTGATGATCTTACCCTCTATTTTTCTTGGTAGCCTTGAATCTTGTTCTTCATAACTGATTTCATATTTTTTTGTTCTTCTACATAAATCTCTCTATCTGATCCATAGATGTCTGTTGCGGCTACAATCATCAACATTTGATTGATTTCTACATCTATTTATATAGTGGATTGACCTATTTTAGGTTTCACGCATTACAATGAAAAATCTATGATCAAAGGTTTACAACTTGACCTTGATCTCCTAGTTTTCATGTTTACAATTAGTTAGACTGATTAAAACAATTACATATGCTTTACTTGTCCCTCAAGAAATGGTTTTAAATATAAGCTTTAAAGCTAAATATAAAACTTAAGTGTTTTATCTGATGTGTAACTCAGATCCACATTTCTCGAAGTAAAAGCTCTCTCTTAGTAGACTGGTGCCTAGGTCGCTATGTAGTCTTTCCTCGGTGTTGTCTATGAGTTCTTTGTTGGTTTGGTCTCTAAACTATGTTGTCGGTTTACACTTATAAACTGTTTGTCGGTGATAGTGTACTTAGCATTTTTGGTGACCTCTGTGAATTGTTGTGTTAGGTTGCACTATAACCTTTCTTTTGGTGATCATGTTACCGACGGTTCAAAACTTATTTCTTTTGTATACTAATGACAATATATGATCATCATCCTAGGTATACTTAACCTCATGCTTTGTCCTGAATTTCATATCCTCTTGTTTTTATTTAAGGATGTCATCATTATAGATAGTTCTATCAAAAAATATATCCTCACTATACACTGGGAGAAGCCTCTCATCAAAGTCCTTCTCATAATGCTCATAAAAACATACATACCTTTGATATCCTTGGCCAAGTCTAGGTCCACTCTAGATAATTCCTTACCCAAGATTTATAATAATCTATGCAATCTTCCAATGATCCTCTATGTGTGGCTCATGCTTGAAGTGGATTCCCATAACATGACTGAATGTGACAATGGAATCAAATTTGCCCCTTATGATAAAAAATTCCATCAAGTAGGCATTCAAATCACTCTGGACCTACTGTCTTTGCAATATTCATGTCTTCATGTTTTGGGTGTTGTGAGCCCCTATTTTGATTGAAATTTGGAATCATGACTTGTATTTATTTATAATCAAGCGATGATAATCTACAACCTTCCAACCTAGCTCCAGGAGGATCAACTTACCATAGGGGTTTTGGGATATTGTTGGAAACTGTGCATATATATGTGCTGATACTGATGTTTTTTCATTAATGTCAACATATTCCTACTGTTGAAGACAATGTCCCTCTGTGTTCTTGATATTTTTAGTGAGAAGATTACGTTGGTATGGCTACTATATTGAATATCATATGATGTTGTAGAAATCTAAAATTGGTCAAGCAAAATCAAGCAAAGAGAAAAGTGAGAAACCAAGGACAAAATTAAGAATTAATTGAATATCAAAGCCAAAAGGATTAATTAAATCAAAATATCAAATAATTGTGCAATTGATTTTAATTAATTAGTTATATAGTTTAATCAAGTCAAATTCAACTCATTCAAGGGCAGACATAGCTAAGCTAAATCTATTATTAATTCTTATTATTGTCACCCACCACATGGGGACAAAAATAAATAAACCAATGAGAAGAAAGAATTCAACTCACATGGATCAAGGATGCATAAACTCCAAACCACACATCATGAGAAGCATATTGACCCTCTATCTTGTCTCTTTGCTCCAACATTTGAAACCAAAAGCTTTACCTTTGTCTCACAATTTTAAACCACCAACTCAACTCAACCTTGATCATGATCAATTAAATCACCCCCCTCCTCTTGTAAATCTCTATAAATAGAAAACATTTTGTAGTAAAACTCACCCATTCACCTTTAGAGTATTGATTCACATTCATTTTCAACATTGTGAATCCATAAGAGCATCATCATTATAGGCATTTTTCATCACCATAGCTTAGAATTGATCATTAATGGATTTTTTCATCATAATTGAGCTAGAATACAGTATAATTGCATCATTTGTAAGCATAATTATCATTCTAGGACTATAAATCTTGAATGCTCAAGCTAAGAGTATTACTTTAGCTTCCTAGATAGAGAGCCATGAGATGCTCCTTATTTGTATTATCAATTCAATAGGTTTAATTGCTAAATTCACATATTTGGATTGATTATATTGACAAACTAATCTCATGCAGGTATTCTCATATGCATAAATGACACCCACCATGGGGCATTTGCCTCAATATCATAAAATTTGTTGAAAATTTGCATTTATCATGCTTTTATTTTGCAGATTTTAATCTTTTACAGGTAAAGCAGCATGTCATATCATTAAAATAGTGCATACAAGCTAAAGTGTGACGCCTTTACACAACCAAACAATGTGTACAAGCCAAATTGTGATGCATTTACTCAATGTGTCACCACATTTAAAACAACTTTTTTCTTCTGTCTATTTTTCTCTCAAGGCATGTAGTACTTTGTTTTAACACATTTAAAATTTCCTTTTAACGTGTGTGAGCTAGATTAGTAGGGTTTAACTAATTTGGTAGCGCTTTTTAAAATTTAAATAATGCAACTTAAAATTGAAATAATGCTTTTTATTTTTTGTAGTGCGTGTTGTTCACCATAATAGTGCTTAGAAGGTTTATTGTAGCACACATCAGTTTTCGTATAGTGCGTATAATCAATCTTGTAGCACGTAGGGATAATTTGAAAATAATTGAAAATTGCTGATTATAAAATGATTTTAACTCTTTGTGTTATTCAATGACAGATCACAAAAAGGTTCAAAAACTAGAAGTTTGGGTTTTGAGGAATAAAAAATTTGAAAAAGAAAACAAAAGGTGGAATAAATTGAAGGCATCCATTCAAACCGAGAAGAGGCTTGAAGAAAAGGTGAGTATCCATCATTATTGGAGAATTATAGAGTTATATAAGTCTTTTTACAATGTAACTTACTCTCCTTTGGATGATACTCCTTTTAGCGATCCTATTTAAAGTTTAATCAAGTTGTTTTTAAGGGAAAAAAATAGGTTTTTTCTTAACCTTGGCTTGTCGTGTGATGAACTAAAATTTTTTGGGAGAAAATTTGGATGCCTAGGAGCTGGAACAATTGCCACTATGTGAGTAGTAAAAAAGTAAAATAAGAAAATCAGAAATGTGCCTAGCCTTTTGCTAGCACCGAAAAGGTAAATCTAAATCCCACTGCAATCGTTTAACTTTCGACATGTCAATTCAAGATCTAGCTTAAGTAAAAGAGAAAATTGGATTCACAAATGAAGCATTAGGCCTATGCTCTTCACTTCCTTAAGTGAATCAAAATGACAAACATGCTAAATTTGGGATGAAAAGGAGCTAAGCAATGAACTAAACGTTAAAATTAAGCCTCCTTGTTTGTGGATAAAAAGTGCTAGGTCTATGCTCTTCACTCTTTGGGTGAATCAAATAGACAAACACACTCTAATCCCCTTAGATTAAGAGGCTTGGAATCGACATTGTTAATCCTGTTTGGGAAGTGAAGAAATAGGGATATGCTCTTCACCTTTTGATGAATCAAAATCCTAGACTTGTATTCATTTCAATTTCTCATTTTCATTAACTTTTCTAGAACTTTAGTGGGCCTGCCTCCTGAGAATGCACCTTACGAGGCCGATGAGAGGGAAAAACCCAAAGTGAGAACAAGGTTAAGCCATCCTATTCCACCCACTTAAAAAAAACCTCGGTTAATTTGAAAAACTTAGAGGGAAAAAATATCAAATGCCTAGACTTGTAGGGCTATACGCCTCAATCATGCTTGCGTGACGACGTACTCCTTGTTTGACTCATTTGATCTTTTTGTTTTGGAAATCTGAACTAAACACACAATTAACTTAGCAAAAACTACCTTGTAGAGCCATGTTCAAACACCAAATTTTATCTTAGGTAGATTTTATGAAGTGGCTTATCATGAAAGACCCATGTAAACATTCTCAAACATGAAATTTTGTGTTTAGATGTTAAAAGTGCAAAACATTTGTTTTTGAGCTTGTTGCGGTTGATGATACATGTTTACAAGAAGAAGACATCCATTCGAGTTTAATCAACCTAAATTTTTAAAAATCAATCAATTGAAACAAGAGTGAAGAGATCATATCCTGAATCTATTTGAAGAATGAATCAATCCTATGGAAAAGAATAATAATAATTATGATCAAGATCAAAACTATAATAAGGAAAACCAAGATCAAAATCTCCATAGGAATCAAGATGAAGAAGAAACTAAAGAGGAATTTGATGAGGCAGCCTAATATCCCATCTTCCTCGAAGTCATGGAAATTTTTTTGAAGAGGGATAAAGAAAGACATTTCTTAAACTTAGCTTGATTAGGAGTTAAGCTTCCTCATAACTATGACACATAAACCTTAAAGAAGGGTGAGAAAAAAGAAAAGGATGTATCACCTAATAAGTCCTCATTAAGATCAATCCTTCCTTTTCTCTATGATCATGAGCCATCCATAGATTCATCTTTTTCAAATAAAGAGGCATTTAAGCATGATAATCCTATCATTAATAAAAAACAATTTCATGATACATCATCAAACAAGTCATCATTAAGATCAATCCTTCCTTTTCTCTGTGATCATGAGCCATCCATGCCTCTCCTTTCTTCAAACAAATAGGCATCTAAGCACAAAAAATACACCTTTGATCAAGAACAACTTCATGACCATCCTATCTTTGTTCAAGAGAATGAAGAGCCAGAAGTTACATCAGATTCTGTTGACAGTATTATCTATCAATCATATGAAAACAAAAAATCAAATCATCGTGATCTTGAATCCAAAATCTCTTTGGGGAATACAAGTGAATTTGAATTTCCATTGGATAGAGCATTTAATCCTTTTGGAGAATCTTATGAATCAACTTTGAAAGTACTTGTTGAACACAATCTCATCACATTGCCTCAAATAAATTCATGTGGATTTGTATTTTTGAGCAACTATTGTGTATATCATAGACATAATGAGCATGAAACGTCAGATTTCATGGAGTTGAAGCATAAAATTCAAGATACCATTGATGGGGACACAATTGAAGTTCAAAATCCTAATGATTCATCTAATGAAGAACAAGATACTATTCTCAAGAAAGATCTAAACCATGAACCCATGTCTAGTAATGGTCCTCATGCAACCTCTAACTTTTCCACCATTTTTCCATCTCCTAAAGCTTCACACCCAGATACACTATCTCCATCAAAAAATAAATGTAAGGATGATACTTTCCATGTTGACTATGTCTACCCTCAAGGGCTACCTCTAAAACATATCCAAGCTAACTTGCATCATTTTGCAAGTCTCTTCCATGCTTCAAAGATCTTAGACACCAAGATTTCATGTGCTTCAATGCCTATTCAAAATAATCCTTCACCATACCTTCAAGAATCCACCATTCATATCCAAACTCCTACCTTGTCCTTAGCAGTGGATCCATGTCAAGAAGGTAATTCCAGGTATGAAGGAAAAAGTCTTAGTAAAGATCAAGATCAATATGCTATTCATTCCTATCCAATATTTGACAAATGTCCCATACCCCTAGAGACTCATGAGGATTCCCTCAAACCCTTTCACTTCTTCCAAGATGAAACTTTTCCATCTCAAGACCAAATCATTCCTCCAAGCTCCATATCTTGTCCATTTCCCAAGAAAGATCAAGAAATCCCTTCCACCATTTCCAAAGAGCATATTGAAAATCACGAGAAAAATAACCTTTCTACACCATCCAAAGATCCTTGTCAAGATCAAAGTATCCCATCAAATCCTTGTCATGATCCTCCATGTCTACCACAATCACCTATCATTCCTCCCAATCCATTTCATGATAATAAATCCCTTCAAGCTTCAGTTGACCCTATCAAAGTTACTCCTATGAAAGCTACTCCTGAGCATATTGGTATAAAGATAAATCCTAAAGATGAGAGACTCAGACATGCAAATCACAATATAGATGTTGATATCCCTTTCACACCTTATCTCCCTCCATTGAAATGTAACTATATGCCTTCACTATCCCCTAAATCCATTCTTGGTCCCTATATCCAAAATCTAAAGCCTTCATACCTTGCATCCATATTGGGTCCATATATTCCTCCATATATCACACCTACCATTCCTAGCTCGTCATACACTTACCCTATCACATATCAAGATCAACAAAGGTATACATACTTGAGGAATTTCCAAACACCCATCCATATGAACTCTCCATATCATTCCTATCTATCCATAATTCCCAAAACCTTTGGAGGAAACTTGGATGTCAAACATAAAAATCCTAAATCCAAGAATCCATGTGTGTATAAAGATCAGCATGTCCAATCTAATCGACATGTGAGTAAAAAGAAAAAAATAAATATCTAAAAGGCCACAAAGGTCCACCGATAAAAAATAAAAATCAAAGAAAATGTGGGTTCCAAAATCCCTCATTGAAGAAATGCATTCAAAATTATCACAAAAGAAAGAAAAGTTAACAGTTATGTGGATTCCTAAGTCACTTTTGAAAAACTTGCGTACACAAGAAAAATCAAAGTTGACATTCAAGCTTCCAAAGTCTTTTACTCCATCTCCTTCCAAACATTTTCCACTTTCCAAGTCTACTTTGGATTCCTATATCCAAAACTCAACTACCTCAGCTACACCATCCCTTCCTCCATTCATTTTGGCTTCATGTATCCCAAGATCTACATTCTTTCCTACATCAAAACCTCAAGCTTTCCAATCTATTGTTCCTCCATCATCCCATCACCCTTTGAGGTATGTGCCAATGTTGATCTTGTCACCATTTCCATCTATCCCTACATAAACCTTCCAATATCCCATCCATTACCCAACACCTACTTTCCATCCTTTAATCCCCCTTATCCAATAACATGAATCCTTATCCACCATCTTCCTTATCCTCCATAGAATTCTCCTTGTTATTACCCTATCAGCATAATTTGGCATACTTTAAATAGTCACGTGCCATCATAGCATATATTTCAAAGGAGTACTATCTAAAGGGAAATATGTTTGATTCCTTTACAAAAAGAGGGAAAAAAAGTGAAAAAGAGAAAAAAATCAAAAGTAAAGAGAAATCATTCGTCCTATGGTGAAAACCACTTATTGTGGCACCTTGGGCAATTAGCATGATGAAAACATGGCAAATAGGTGTCGTGTGTAATTCCTCCCTCTGGCACTCTACACTTGGGGGAAAGTTCCATTCATAGCCATTTTATCTTGCATTATCCATCATATCCTCCATCTTCCTCATACTGCCATGTATCTCACTTGCATCCATATACCCTCTTTCACCTTTGATCTTGACAAGGTTGAACATATTCATGAGCATCAAGTATCTGGACATCAGTTATCCTTTCCATTAGCTTATTCACTTGTTGCATCCTTGTTACCCTATCATGATCTTGCTTATTCCAAATCCACCTTCATTATTCCTAAGCAGCCTTGCCATAATCCCAAATCATCCACTCGTGGCTTCCATTGCCCCTTACCATGGTCATGTTATCCTATGCATATCCTATCTACATCCTATCCAAATTGACCCCTTGGTCTTGATTGAAATGAATGACATAAAATGTAAAACAAGTTCTCAAAAGCCTCTTGACATGTCTACTCTTTTTGGACCAACCACTTTTATGACATCAGGTCATTATCCTATATACTATCTAGCACTGCATCATTGCTTATCCAAAACATGTTTCACATTGTTATATCCTTTTTCCTTAGCTTGGATAATCTTGAGGAGATGGTCCTACAGGTCACATTCACTCACTTCATCCATCATAGCGTATTCAATTTTTATCCTTCAGCTTGCAAATTCATCTGTCATGTCCTACACCTTGCTAGACATTAGGGGTAAACCAATGTGATCTTGTTTGCGAGCTGGTAATCTCTTAAAAATAAAAAAATAAAAAAAATAAAAAAAATAAAAAAAAAATAACAAATTTTTTTTTTTTAAAAAAAAGAAGAAATTCTTAAGAAAATCAAAATCCAAAAATCTTTCATAAAATATCAAAGGTGCATTTGCATAATCATAAAATCTTTCGTCATAATTTTGAGATTTACCCAAGTCCAAAATCTTTCTATCCAACAGGGGGCACAATCCAAAATTAGTGAGCTCATCAAGATAGACCCAACTGGCACAAATCAAGGCATCAAACCACAAATGGGACACTTGAAACTTTTTGATTCATATCAATTTATAATTCCAAATTTGATCTTAAACCTACATGATTAGCATTTTGATCCTTGATCTCATATTGACTGATCTTTACCAAGATTAAAAATACAAACAATGATCAAAATGGATGAAGTTCCTCTGAAATATGGATCTACAAACAAAAGAAATGGTATTTTGGGGTGTTACTTGATTTTTGGAATCATGTCTTTTTAGCAAATCAATGATGTCTTTGATTAGATAAGCAAAGACGAAGGCATGATATTTTCTAGATTTTTGTGTGTCTGCTTGTAATATTGATTCATAGAAGTATGTAAACTTGTCTAATGACATGATCATCAAAGAATCATCTACAACATTTACATATGAAATGGATCAATTCTTTGTCTATTTATTTGCAATATTGACTGAATCCGATGAAAGCGGTATTCATACTCCCATGGTTTGCAAATCACCAGTGAGGGTTGTACCATTTTCGTTATTGAAATCCAAATTATTCCTCCAAGCTCCATATCTTGTCCACTTCCCAAGAAATATCAAGATATCCCTTCCACCATTTCCAAAGAGCATATTGAAAATCACGAGAAAAATACCCTCTCTACACCCTCCAAAGATCATTTTCAAGATCAAAGTATCCCATCAAATCCTTTTCATGATCCTCCCTGTCTACCTCAAGCACCTACCATTCCTCCCAATCCATTTCATGATAATAAATCCCTTCAAGCTTCAGTTGACCCTATCAAAGTTACTCCTGAGCATATTGGTATAAAGATAAATCCTAAAGATGAGAGCCTCAGACATGCAACTCACAATATAGATGTTGATATCCCTTTCACACCTTATCTCCCTCCATTCAAATGTAAATATATGCCTTCAATATCCTCTAAATCCATTCTTGGTCCCTATATCCAAAATCTAAAGCCTTCATACCTTGCATCCATATTGGGTCCATATATTCCTCCATATATCATACCTACCATTCTTAGCTTGTCATTCACTTACCCTATCACATATCAAGATCAACAAAGGTATACATACTTGAGGAATTTCCTAACACCCATCCATATGAACTCTCCATATCATTCCTATTCATCCACAATTCCCAAAACCTTTTGAGGAAACTTGGATGTCAAACATAAAAATCCTAAATCCAAGAATCGACGTGTGTATAAAGATCAACATGTCCAATCTAATCAAAATGTGAGTAAAAAGAGAAAATAAATATCCAAAAGGCCACAAAGGTCCACCGATAAAAAAGAAAATTCAAAGAAAATGTGGGTTCCAAAATCCCTCATTGAAGAAATGCTTTCAAAATTATCAAAAAAGAAAGAAAAGTCAACAATTATGTGGATTCCTAAGTCACTTTTGAAAAACTTGCATACACAAGAAAAATCAAAGTGGACATTCAAGCTTCCAAAGTCTTTTACTCCATCTCCTTCCAAACATTTTCCACTTTCCAAGTCTACTTTGGATTCCTATATCCAAAACTCCACTACCTCAGCTACACCATCTGTTCCTCCATTCATTTTGGGTTCATGTATGTCAAGATCTACAGTCTTTCCTACATCAAAACCTAAAGCTTTCCAATTTATTATTTCTCCATCATCCCATCACCCTTTGAGGTATGTGCCAAAGTTGATCTTGTCACCATTTCCATCTATCCCTACACAAACCTTCTAATATCCCATCCATTACCCAACACCTACTTGCCATCCTTTCATCCCCCTTATCCAATCACATGAATCCTTATCCACTATCTTCCTTATCCTCCATAGAATTCTCCTTGTTATTACCCTATCAACATATTTTGGCATACTTTAAATAGTCATGTGCCATAATAGCATATATTTCAAATGAGTACAATCTAAAGGGAAAGAGGTTTGAGTCCTTCTAAAAAAGAGGAAAAAAAAGTGAAAAAGAGAAAAAAATTCAAAAGTAAAGATAAATCATTCGTCCTATGGTGAAAACCACTTCTTGTGGTGCCTTGGGAAAGTACCATGATGAAAACATGGAAAACATGTGTCATGTGTAATTCCTCCCTCTGGCACTCTACACTTGGGGGAAAGTTCCATTCATAGCCATTTTATCTTGCATTATCCATCATATCCTCCATCTTCCTCATACTACCATGTGTTAGTAATAACTGAGAGGGGGGGGGGGGGGGGGGGGGGGGGGNGGGTGAATCAGTGGCGTCAAAAATTTATCCTTTAATCTTTAACCACCAACCAATACACCTCAGATTATTAAGTCCCTACAAGATGCATGCCATACAAGATGCATGCCATGAAATACTTATAATAACTAACTGTCTGTCCGTTTACCTTGTCTGTCCTTATTCTCCTTGATAATTGATAAGCAGTAAAACTATTTATCGATACTCAGTAAATATGCAGAGTATACCAATCAATCCAGAAATGCATATGTGAAATGTAAAAAAATAAAGTAATAAACCATACACACATAACACATGGATTTTAACATGGAAATCCTATTAAGGGAAAAAAACCACTGGGACCGGTACCCCAAATTTTCACTCTTCTGAAGTGAGCCCTATCAGGAGCCAACCCTGTTAAAGGTTACAAACACACTGTTAAGTGTGACCTTGTTAGAGGATTTTATACATAGGTTGTCACTTAGTATCTGGCATCTATTTTGCTACCATCCTTGAATCACCCTCTTTCTTAGACTGTCAATAGGCTTTAGGCAAATCTTGCTACCGTCCTTGAATCAACCTTCTTCTTAGGCTATCAATAGGCTTTATGCAAACTCAATGCTACTTTAATGAATCAACCTTTTTGTAAATCTATTAGGATATACCTCAATTATAGAATACGGTTAAGTCCTGCTCTATTAAGAGACTTGATGCTTCAATGGTTAAACTGAAACATTATGACCTATTTCTATTGCAACTTGAATTATAGATTTTTAGATCTATTTAAGTACAATACCTCTCTAATCAATGTATCAATTCAATTCTTTGTACTCCACACTTTCTACTCTGTGATGCTGTGCTTCACTGTTCATCGGTGTCTGCAGAATTCTTTAGCTCTCCTTCAGCTTGATTGATCAGGACTATATAAAGTTATCCTTCACCAGTTTCTCTTCAGTATCCTCTTTCTATTCACTTCCCTTCCATGTATTTGATTATTTATTATTTTGGAAATGAATTATGCTTGTCTCTTATATAGACATGATGTTCCTTAATTCTTGATTCTTGGCGTGAAAAACAATCCAGCCAATCTGATTTACGGCTTTAACTCTTGATTTATCTTGTAGTTATCTTCTTACCAACTGTAGAAATCTTCTTTAAATCAATTACTTAACTCTAGGAAAATAAAACAAATAAAACAACCAGTTAAGTCTATCCTTAAGCTCTGCCAGCTAGATAGTTTGTCATTTTCTGAACTCTCTATTCTATCGGTCAACTCTACAGTTAGTCATCGGTGACAATTTCTAGTTCCCTCGGTGCAACTCTAGTTAGCTTCAAGATCTCCTTCCGTCAGGCATCATAGGATTTTTCTTCATCGTGCAACACTGTCTTCTACTCGTTGGGCATCGCTATGACTTTTTCTTTTCCTTTACCGATGGTGTGCACTCCATTGGTGTTGTCTGTCACTTAGTGAATACTTTGACTTTTATGAATTGCTGATAGCATAATCTCTGTTCCATTGATTCTCTAAATTCTTTGGCATTATATACATGACCGTATATATGATATCAAGTTGAAATCAATGAAAATACAAACCATTAACTATTTTAATGTCTTGCATCATCTTCAACTTAACATTATCAAACATTCAATCAGTTACATGTCATCAATCTCTCCCTTTGGCATTGATGGCAACATACTATATTATCACACTATACTATTTCTAATACAATATGAAATACAATTGTTGAGATTCATCAAATTACCAAACACATTGTTTTGATAACCGATAAAAATGCCTGACTGCTGGTAAGCTCCGTGTTAGCTTAGATTTGATTCTTGTAGCTTTCTATGTTTCTTTTTCTGATGTGTTGTGTTCTCTTTTTGTGTCAATTTCTCTCTTTTGACTGTTCTTCTTCCTTGATGTCTCTGTCTTTTGTCAGCAACTCTCCCTTTGTATATGATTTCTTCATACAAATTCTCTTCCTATGGATATGATCTCTCCCTGTTTGAAGTAATCTCATAATGAATAGTTTCTGATGATAATATGGATACATTCTCTCCCTTTGACAACAATGCCAAAAAAATATTTTACAAATATCTGACATTTATGTCAAAAAACTATTTTCTTCTATCTATAATATATTCCTTGAATTTCCCTTATCCATTAGCAATACAACAATATGCTCTGGTGCTCGGTTCTGATATATACCTTTCTGTATATAGATGTAGCTTTGAAGTTCATCTTTCACTTGCATCAACATGAATGATATTTTGATAATATATAGGCTTATGTAGCCTTTAGTCCTTTACTGACCGGTAGACAAGGGTTTGACCCCTAGTCTCTTTCTCAAGTACTCAAATGTATCCTTGGGTAGTGGCTTGGTGAATATATTAGCCAATTGTTCTTTTGATTGCACATATTCAAGTATCACCTCTTTTTCTTGAACTTGTTCTCTTAAATAATGATACTTGATTGTAATGTGTTTAGTCTTTGCATGCATGACTAGATTGTTGGAAATGTTTATTGCATTGGTGTTATCACAATAGATAATCATTGGTTCTAAGGTCTTCATATGCATACCTTCCAGCAACTATTTGATCCATGCAATATTTGAGCAGTTTGCAGTAGCAGCAACATATTTCACTTCTGCAGTAGACTGAGAGATGCATCCTTGCTTTTTGCTAATCCATGTGACAAGTCTGTCACCCTTAAAGAATGCTCCTCCAGTTGTGCTCTTTCGGTCATCAAGATTTCCAGCCCAATCAGCGTCGGTAAACACTTTTAGTTCAAATTTTCCTTCTCTTCTATACCATAAGCCAAATTCCTCAGTATTCTTCAGATATCTTAGAATTCTTTTCACAGCAGTCATATGTGATTCCCTGGGGTTAGCAGAAAATCTAGCAACAATTCCTACTGCATGTGTAATATCTGGTCTAGTGTGTACAACATACATGAGTTTTCCTATCATTGATCTATACAAAGTCTGATTTACCTCTATTTTCTTGTCTTCCTTTGTTAATTTTCATCCAGTAGCCATCGATGTTCCAACAGGTTTGGAATCTTCCATCTTGAATATTTTCAGGACCTCTTTGATGTATTTGGATTGTGTAATGAAAATACCTTCACTTT
>MU227302.1:4007597-4019856 GCA_018584345.1 Thuja plicata
AGTAATAATGGAGAGGGGGTGGGGGGGGGGGGTGAATCAGTGGCCTCAAAAATTTATCCTTTAATCTTTAACCACCAATCAATACACCTCAGATTATTAATTCCCTACAAGATGCATGCCATGAAATACTTATAATAACTAACTGTTTGTTGGTTTACCTTGTCTTTCCTTACTCTCCTTGATAATGGATAATTAGTAAAACTATTTAACGATACTCAGTAAATATGCAGAGTATACCAATCAATCTAGAAATGCATATGTGAAATGTAAGACAATAAAGTAATAAACCATACAAACATAACACATGGATTTTAACATGGAAACCCTGTTAAGGGAAAAAACCACTGGGAGCGGTACCCCAAAATTTCACTCTTTTGAAGTGAGCCCTATTAGGAACCAACCTTGTTAAAGGTTAAAAACACACTATTAAGTGCAACCTTGTTAGAGGATTTTATACATAGGTTTTCACTTAGTATCTGACATCTATTTTGCTACCATCCTTGAATCAACCTCCTTCTTAGATTGTCAATAGGCTTTAGGCAAATCCTGCTACCATCCTTGAATCAATCTTCTTCTTAGGCTGTTAATAGGCTTTATGCAAATTCAATGCTACTTACATGAATCAACCTTTTTGGCAATCTGTTAGGATATACCTCAATTATAGAAGATGGTTAAGTCCTACTCTGTTAAGAGACTTGATGCTTCAATGGTTAAACTGAAACATTATGACCTATTTATAATGCAACTTGAATTGCATATTTTTAGATCTATTTAAGTACAATACCTCTTTAATCAATGTATCAATTCAATTCTTTGTGCTCCACACTTTCTGCTCTATGATGCTGTGCTTCACTATTCGTCGGTGTCTGCAGAATTCTTTAGCTCTCCTTCAGCTTGATTGATCATGACTGTATGAAGTTATCCTTCACCAGTTTCTCTTCAACATCCTCTTTCTATTCACTCCCCTTCCGTGTATTTTATTGGTCATGATTTCAGAAATGAATTATGTTTGTCTCTTATATAGACATGATGTTCCTTAATTCTTGATTCTTGGCATGAAAAACAATCCAGCCAAGGTGATTTACGGCTTTAACTCCTGATTTATCTCATAGTTATTTTCTTGCCAACTGTACAAATTTTAAATCAATTACTTAACTCTGGGCGAATAAAAAAAATAAAAAAATAGTTAAGTCTATCCTTAAGCTCTGCCAGCTAGATATTTTTTCATTTTCTGAACTCTCTATTCTGTTGGTCAACTCTGTAGTTAGTCATCAGTGACAACTGCTAGTTCCATCGGTGCAACTCCAGTTAGCTTCAGGATCTCCGTCTGTTGGGCATCATAGGAGTTTTCTTCATCGGTCAACACTGTCTTCTGCTCGTCGGACATCACTGTGACTTTTTCTTTGCCTTTACCGATGGTGTACACTCTGTCGGTGTTGTCTGTCACTTAGTGAATACTTGAATTTTATGCATTGCTGAAAGCATAATCTCTGTTCCATTGATTCTTTGAATTCTTTGGCATTATGTACATGACCGTACACATGATATTAAGTTGACATCAATGACAATACAAACCATTAACTGTTTTAATGTCTTGCATTATCTTCAACTTAACATTATCAAACATTCAATCAGTTACATGTCATCACGCTATATCTCACTTGCATCCATATACCCTCTTTCACCTTTGATCTTGACAAGCTTGAACATATTTATGAGCATCAGGTACCTGGACATCAGTTATCATTTTCATTAGCTATTTCACTTATTGCATCCTTGTTACCCTATCATGATCTTGCTTATCCCAAATCCACCTTCATTATTTCTAAGCAGCCTTGCCATAATCCCAATTCATCCACTTGTGGCTTCCATCACCCCTTATCATGGTCATGTTATCCTATCCATATCCTATCCACATCCTATCCAAATTGATCCCTTGGTCTTGATTGAAATGAATGACATAAAATGCAAAACAAGTTCTCAAAAGCCTCTTGACATGTCTACTCTTTTTGGACCACCCACTTTCATGACATCAAGTCATTATCCTATATACTATCTAGCACTACATCATTAACTTTCGTTGCTTATCCAAAACACATTTCACATTGTTATATCCTTTTTCCTTAGCTTGGGTAATCTTGAGGAGATGGTTCTACAGGTCACATTCACTCACTTCATCTGTCACAGCCTATTCATTTTTGATCCTTCAGCTTGCAAATTCATCTGTCATGTCCTAAACATTGCTACACATTAGGGGCAAACCAATGTGATCTTGTTTGAGAGCTGGTAATCTCTTAAAAATAAAAAAAATAAAAAGAATTTAAAAATAAACAAATTTAAATTTAAAAAAATAAAAAATAAAAAAAAATAAATATATTTTCTTTTTAAAAAAAAGGAAATTCTTAAAAAAATCAAAATCCAAAAATCTTTCATAAAATATCAGAGCTGCATTTGCATAATCATAAAATCTTTCGTCATAATTTTGAGATTTTCCCAAGTCCAAAATCTTTCTATCCAACTGGGGGCACAATCCAAAATTAGTGAGCTCATCAAGATAGACCCAATTGGCACAAATCAAGGCGTCAAAACACAAATGCATCACTTGAAACTTTTTGATTCATATCAATTTCCAATTCCAAATTTGATCTTAAACCTACATAATTAGCACATTGATCCTTGATCTCATATTGACTTATCTTTATCAGGATTAAAAATACAAACAATGATGAAAATGGATGAAGCTCCTCTAAAATATAGATCTACGAACAAAAGAAATGGTATTTTAGGGTGTTACTTGATTTTTGGAATCATGTATTTTTAGCAAATCAATGATGTCTTTGACTAGATAAGCAAAGACGAAGGCATGATATTTTCTAGATTTCTGTGTTTGCTTGTAATATTGATTCCTAGAAGTATGTAAACTTGTCTAATGATAAGATCATCAAAGAATCATCGAGGACATTTTCATATGAAAGGGATCAATTCTTTGTCTATTTATTTGCAATATTGTTTAAATCTGATGAAAGCGGTATTCATACTCCCATGGTTTGCAAATCTCACCAGTGAGGGCTGGTCCATTTTTGTTATTAAAATCCAAAGCAAGAGGTATTCATACAATAAGGGTTTTCCAATCTAACCAGTGATGGTTGTACCTTTTCATGGTTGCGAAAAGCTCAATGATGAAAATAGCAAAATCAATGCATTCTTTGCAAAAGTGACATTTAGTTGCATTCATATAGATTAATCTTGCATTATAGTTGTTATGGGATTTTCCTTAATAAAGGGGTGAAAATTTAATCATGGTTATATCATCAAAATCCCATAACCAAAGTACAGAATCAAATTTATAAACCCTCAAATGATCAATGCTACATCAAGGATATCATCAATATACATTTGCTCACCTAGGGGCAACCTAACCATATGATCAACTAGGGGAAACCTATCTTTTTCCATCACCTGTACCTACATCTTCCCTGAATCATATCAAATGACCATAACTATAAGCCTCCCACCATTAGTGTTCCAGAGGAAACCTATTTTTGCAATCAAATCAAATATCAATAAGTCAAATAATCCAATTTATCATCTAACATCAATCATTTATCCTATCATCTATTTTCTCATCTTGAGCGCATCAAATTTTTTAAATCTAGATCTTGAGGAAGGAAAATCAATCCATTGACCTACCTATCCTATCAGATTGACATCAATACAACATAAACCAAGTGATTTTGACCGACATCAAGCAATACCAAAACATCATCAACGTATCTGGAGCATCATCAAGACATCCAAGTTGGCCTATCAAACCAATCATCAATTAATCCATCATTTATCGATCATCTTAATCAGTCAAGAATCAAACATCATCCATCCTATCCGATCAATTGAGGTTTTTATCAATCTTGGTGAGCACATCTATTTTTGATTCTTGAGATTGTGAGGTCAAAGCATCATATCCTATCATCTAACATTGAGATACACATCAAAAAATGACTGACTCATTCATCAAATGGGAAAGAAATCTAGTCTTCGAGACACATCAATGATCTAATTCAACTGGGGCATATTCCAAATTGATTGTTATCGAGAACCAAATCAAAATTGTAATCTAATTCAAAATTTCACAAATTATCTAAATTGATCAATAACATTTAGATTCATTTCTCGAGGGGGCATCATATCAACATCGAGTAGTCAAATCAAGGAATCATATCATAGTTTTTTTCATCATCAGGGGAAACATCTCATCATTCAATCAAAATTTTCAAAATTATCATTGGGGCATCACAAATCTGGGTTATTTTTCAAATCATGATATCATATCAGGAGTTCTTCATCAAATCATACCGTAAATCAGCAAATCACTTATCAAGTTTAGACCGGGCACGGGTTAATCAAACATCAGACATTCTTTGAACCAATATGCTTTACACATTGATTCAAAGAGGGGCATTTGTAGACATCTAAAATTGGTCAAGAAAAATCAAGTAAAGAGAAAAGTGAGAAACCAAGGACAAAATTAATAATTAATTGAATATCAAAGCCAAAAGGACCAATTAAATCAAAAGATCAAATAATTGTGCAATTGATTTTAATTAATTAATTGTATATTTTAAATCAAATCAAATTCAAACCATTCAAGGGTAGACATGACTATGATAAATCAATTAAATATATTATTAGTTCTTATTATTCTCACCCACCACATGGGGACAAAAATTAATAAACCAATGAGAAGGAAAATTCAACTCACATGGATCAAGGATGCATCAACTCCACACTGGACACATCATGAGAAGCATCTTTACAATCTATCTTGTCTCTTTGCTCCAACATTTGAAACCAAAAGATTTACCTTTGTCTCACAATTTTAAACCACCAACTCAACTCAACCTTTATCATGATCAATTAACTCACCCCCCTCCTCTTGGAAATCTCTATAAATAGAAAGCATTTTGTAGTACAATTCACCCAATCACCTTTAGAGGATTAATACATATTCATTTTCAGCATTGTACATCCATAAGAGTATCATCATTATAGGAATTTTTTGATCCTCATAGCTTAGAATGATCATTAATAGAGGTTTTCATCATAATTGAGCTTGAATAGGATAGAATTGCATCATTATTAAGCATAATTCTCATTCTAGGACTGTCACTCTTGAATGCTCAAGCTGAGAGCATTACTTTAGCTTCCTAGATACAGAGACATGAGATGCGCCTTGTTTTTATTGTCAATTCAAAAGGTTTAATTGCTAAATTCACATATTTGGATTGATTATATTGACAAACTAATCTCATATAGGTATTCTCATATACAACTGTGAAGGTACAACTAGTTTTATTGATGTATGTAGTTGATCTATGTCAGCTTACAAAGGTTCACATAATGATTTGAATGAGCTATGAAGGATTTATTAGAGACTTGTATTTTGGTTGTTCAGGAAGAGACAATGTTTCAGTTATTGGATCGGTGTGGATTAGTTATGAAATTTTCTTGGTTGCTAACCTGGTGGTGAGTTCAAGACTTGGATGTGTGTCCTCAACTTGAGTAGTTCATGATTTGGATGCTAGTAAGTTATTTTTCTTTTATGACAGAGGTTGTTGTTTAGTGTTCTTGATGAATAGTGCAAAGATGAATGTGAATTATGAGACAAAATTTGTTCCTATTGATGTTGTGGCATTTCATGATTCTTGCTGATGTTTCTAGATTGTGTCCTATTTGGGTTTCTAGATCGCACTGGATTATGTGATCGAATTTGATATTTTTTCATGTGGCATGTTGTTCTTATTATTCTTGGTGGACATGGTGGTGTAGTGTGTTGTGAAGGATCATGACATGATTTATGGATTTGGAGTGTGTTTGAGGATGTTGTTATTGATCATTGTTATGTCTTAGTCTATATCCAATGGATCACATTGTCTATTGAACTCTAATGAATTAATATTTTGTAATTAGGTCCTTGGTTGACCTAGTTGAGATAAAGTTGATGTAATGTATATAAAAATGTAATCATTTGTGATGGTGAATGGATGAGTGAGTATGTGAGAGTGAATGCAAAGAGATATGAGTGGAATATGCAATTGAGGTAGAGATTTGATGTGCTTGATTGGAACTATTTTGGCATATCAGAGATGTTGTTTGTCAGTTCATGAGTTATGGACTATTGTCCACTGTGGATTGTAATTAGAGATTGTTGTAAGCCAATGAGCCTTCCTTTGGGTTGAAGCCCTTGTTTTATTTGAGTAGTGAGCTCTAGGAAATGTGCCTGAATTCATGTGAATTCCCCTTTGTAGTACTCCTAATAGGGTATAGTGCTTTTGACAGAGTACATTCATCTTGTGGGTTTGATCCCCACCGTGGTTTTTCCCCTAACTGAGTTTCCACATCAAATATCTTTGTGTTATGTGTTGGTTACTATGTTATGATATTCCATTCATGTTTATCATTCATATATGAGATTAAGTTTATAATTTGGTTAAAGGTTTGGAGTTTTTTGACACAACTAATTCAAACCCCCTCTCAGTTTTGTGTGCTTCCTTAATTCTAACAAGGGGTACTTGGGGAGCTTAGTAGGCTACAATGTCCAACCTACCACCCTAATGTATGTGAATTTCCTAAAATAGATGTAATAATACCAAATTTATTGATTTTGGTAGATGGTTCTAGTGACTTCCTCTTAAAAAATGCCTTTTATAGCCCTTATAACCACACAAATGAAGGCATCCTTGACAATTTTATAGTCCAAATTATCCACCTCTTCTTAGTAAATTAGTTGTGGGTAGTGAGTTTTTGGATTCATCATAGAACAACCTATCTTCAATCTAGTGAAGGTAGATTACACTTCGAGGAGGTATGCCACAAAGGAAGTCATGTAGAACCTGGGGTCAGTTTTGACTCTCTACAACTATTCATCCAAATTATCACTGATGACTTCCCCCAGTTAATTTTCTCCTTTCTCCTTTGGATGGTCTTTTTATAGAGAACCATCCAAGGTTCCATATTTTTTTCCAATGAGAGTGTTAGCATAACTGATGTAGTGATGCTAAGTGATGCATTGATGAAGATTGGTATAGATTTGGTGACAAGCGAATCAATTATTTGGTTGTTATTGATGTCAACTACTTGACTTTATGTTTTCAGTATATTACTTGATATTGTGTAAGTGAATCATGAGTTGCAGTATGTTTCTAATGTTTCTATTCTTATGGAAGCTTATTTCATGTGTGCTGATGATAAAATTTTTATCATGACTTTTGATATGGAGAATTAAGTTGGTTATGTTGGAATGGACTCAAACCGGGTAATTGCTAAAATAGTCAGTGATAGATAGTAAGTGATTTGATCGTTGTTTCAGATTAATGATGTATTTGATGGAGAGGTCATAGGATGTCATTATATATAATGTCAAGATAATTCATGTACAAGAATGAATCATAATGTTAATCGGTAGTACTAGTTTAATTGACTGGAAGTGGTGTTAACAAAATGAAAAGGTAAACAAGACATCGTTCTTGAACATGCTATCAAGATTTGTAGATTGATGATGGAATTCATTATGGAAAAAGTATCGGTGATGATTTTCTTAAAGTAGAAAGTTAGTTCCATGATTTTTGAGACTTACTTAACAGTACATTGATCCAGGCATACATTTTAGAAGGCTTTTCAGGAAGTTTCTTTTTGGTCAAAAAAGGTTTTTGAAATGATTCAACTACCAAGATAAAAACAATAAGAAAGCCGACACAGTCAGATGAAAATGTTTTATGAGTGTCTAGATACATTGATCTTACCTAAGATGATCTGGATTGTTCATATCTCAGATCTAGGGTGTTTTGTAAGTCGATGGAAGTGATTCTATATAGTTAAACAGTCGAAGAAGGACAAAGAGAGAAAAAAAATTTGATTGCGAATTGCAGAAGGATTTGGAGACAGAGCAAGAAAAGGAATCAAGTGTGATCGAGATGAGGAAGAATATATAGTATAGTGATGTATTTTAGAGCTTAAAAGGATCTGATCATGAAGAGGTAGTGAAGTTTTAATAGATCATTTTATATATTGCTTTCTAATCATTGTAACAACAAAATATCCTAACAGGGTAGATCCTAATAGATATTTATTATAAATCCTCTAACAAGGTGGCACATTAGCTTATATTTAAAGTCCTCTAACAAGGCTTCTCCTAATAGGGAAAAGATCCTAATAGGTCTTAGGAAAATCCCTTAATAGGGTAACACCATGGTTTTTTCCCAGTTGGGTTTCCACGTGATAAATATGGTGTTTACATTGTGTGGCTGATTATTTGTGGATGTATGCATTGCAAGTTTACTTATGTTAGTTACTTCCATATGTTTTGGTGCATAAAGCTTAAATAAGTTGAATTGGTGAATTTGTGTGGATTACTAATTCACCCCTCCCCTCTTAGTAATTAGACTATATTAACAATTGGTATCAGAGCTTTGGTCCCCTGATTATGAAGGCTTAAAAACTTTGGGAAAAGATCCAAATATGTATAAGAACGAAGCAACTAAGTTCTCTAAGGAAAAATTCTCTACATGGGTAAGCATGATGAAGTTACATTTGTGTAGCATTGGAGAGAAAGCATTGAATTTTTTTACAATGAAGTATGTTCAACCTTTTGGCATTTAAACTCCTGATGAAATAAAGAGAAAGTCGAAACACAATTTTGTTATGATATAAATTGCAAGTTCTTTAGCTGATGTTGAGTTTGTAGATATCAAATAAATGGATAATGCTAAATATATGTGTGATAAGCTGGCAAAAGTCCATGGCGGTGATGCTTATGTCTAGAAAGCTAAAGTAGACAGTCTTAGAGGAAATTATGATGAAATTAGAATGCGGGAAGGAGAAAATATTGGTCAATACAATAAAATACTAAAGGAAGTCGTCTCTACTATCAAAGGAGCTGGTGGTCAACTTGATGATGATTATGTGGTGAGTAAAATATTGAGAACCCTTCTACCACAATATGCTATTAGAATCTCTGCTATACAAGAACTGAGATCTATCAGTCTTATAAATGTGACTCTAGATTATTTGATTGAAAAGCTTACTGCTTTTGAGTTAAGTAATTTTGATAACAGTATGCCTATAATAGAGTCTGCTTTCAAAGCCTCCCTAACCATTGGTTCATCAAGGAAAGGAAATAAAGTCTCTAACAATTCTGAAGGGAAACATGATTATGATTCTATCCTATATGAGGAAAGAGAACAAGAAGAGTTGGAAGCACTTCTAACAAGGAGATTACCTAGAGGAAAAGGGAAGTATCAAGGTAAACTACCCTTAAAATGGGTTTCTTGTAAAAAAATTCATCATATTGCATCTGGATGTCCTGACTATGATAAGAAGGATAAGTTCAAGAAATTTAGGAACTTCAAAGACAAGAGTAAGAAAGCATGCTACCTAGAAGGAGTGATTGATGAAGAATCAGATGGAAAAGATGATCAGGAAGAGATAGTCTTTTTTGCAGTCAAAGAAGATCCTTCAACCGGTGTAGATGGAGATTGTGAGGAGAAGGCGTTGATTTCAGGAATGAATTGCAGTGGTGATTAAATAATAGATAGTGGGTGTACACATGACATGACATGTGATAAAGGAAAATTTATTTCAATGGAAGAATGTGATGGTGGTGCAGCCAGATTTGGTAATGGTTCACCATGTCTAGTAAGAGGTAAAGGTTATTTAACACTTAATGATACTACCAATTGTGATGATATTTATTATGCTGATGGATTAAAATATAATTTGTTAAGTGTTTCTCAGTTGAATAACAAAGGTTTCAAGTTGGAATTCAGTAATGGTGTGTACAAGATCCTAGGAACATCTAGAGAGTTGATTGCTACTATTAAATAGACTAGAGGTAACCTATTCTGATTGAAATCTACTTATAAACACTACTTGATTGCTAAATTTGAAGACAACTGGCTATGATATATAAGATTTTGTCATGTTAATTTTGATAATCTGATAAAGGTCAACAAGCACAAATGTGTTAGAGGTTTTCCTACATTAGCTAAGCCTAAAAATGATATGTAAAGAGTGTCAGTTGGGAAAGCTAACTAGGTCTAACTTTACAAGTAAGGTCTATTCATCTCATAACATTCTTGACCTTATTCACACTAAATTGTGTGGACCGATGAGAACAAAGAGATACTATGGAGATAAGTACTTTATCTTATTTGTTGATGATTACTCAGGAATGATGTCTATTATGTTTTTAAAGGATAAATCTGATGCATTCTACATGTTCAAGGTGTATAAGGAAAGAGTTGAAAAATAAATGGGTCAATCCCTCAAATGCCTTAGATTTGATAAAGGAGGTGAGTTTTCCTCACATGTGTTTATAACATTTTGTTAATAACACAGAATCAAGAGACAATTGTCAACACCAAGAAAACCTCAACAAAATGGAATTGTTGAGAGAAGGAAAAGATCCATAATTTATTGTGCAAGAACACTGTTGATACAAAAGGAAGTGGCTCAAATTTTTGGAGAGAAGTTGTAAGTACTGTTGTTTATACTTTGAACAGGGTATAACTTAAGAAAGGTACAAGAAAAACACCTTATGAGCTATGGTATGGTCATACTCCTAGTTTCAATTACTTTAATTTTTTTGGAAGAAAATATTACATAAAGAAGGATGATCAAAATGGTAAATTTGATTCTAAGAGTGATGAATGAATATTTATTAGCTATTCTACTAGAAGAAAAGCATATAAGTGTTTTATCAAGCATACTAATTAGATGATTGAAAGTGAAAATGTTAGAATTGATGAATTTTCAGAAAATAATGAGGAAGATAAAAAGAAGGAACCAAAAGACCATGACAAGTTTTTTTTATGTTCAACCGGTGGAGTCAGAAACAGTACCATAGGCGACTAAAGTGTGGAATGAAGCACAATCAGTGAATAATGATGAAGGTAACCAAAGGACATAACCGATACTCCCAAGGTATGTGAAAATAAATCATGCACAAGATCAAATTATTGGTGACAAAAATGCTGGAATAATGACAATAAGCAAGGTAAGAGAAAACACTTGTCTGATATATGAACTTGTACCTAAAACTGTTAAAGATGCTTTGAACGATGATGATTGGATTAGGCTATGAAAGAAGAATTAGAAAAAATAGAAAAGAATAACACTTGAACTTTAGTACCCAGACCTAATAACAAGAATGTTATAGGTACTAAATGGATTTTCAGAAACAAGCTAAATGAGAAAGGAGAAATGATAAGAAACAAGGAAATAATAGTTTGCAAAGGTTATACACAAGCAGAAGGACTAGACTATGGAGAAAATTTTGCACCTATTTCAAGACTTGAAGGTGTAAGGATATTGTTAGCATATGATGCTATATCATCTTAAAATGGAAGCACTTCCATTTGGATGAGTTTAGCACCCTCATTTAGTTTGTTTTCATATTAGATTTGCATATGTGTTTGATTAGGTGAAATTAGGGTTAGGATCTTGTGGATCCTCCTAGATTTCCCTCTCCATAGCTATTTTCTCTAGGTAGGACCTATCTATTGGTCCTCCTAGGCCTCATCCTACTATCTCTCTAGGCCTCTAGGCCTTCTTAACATCCTAGTTCATTCCCCCACCTTCCTAGGTCCCCGACTGACCTGGGAGCCTCTCTGCAACATTCTGGAGACCTGCCTGAAACTTTAGGACAGGGTCGAGGTCGACCCTGACCTAGGTTAGGGCCAAGGTTGACCCTATCCTAGGACATGGCTGAGGTCGACCCTTTCCTCTGTTAGGTATGGGTCCCCACTTTCACATCCGGAGCTTATCGGGGTCTGGAACTTAAAATAGGTCCCCGGGTTCAGATGTGGAAGTGCTTTCTCCGATATTTGAATTATTATGTTCCCTCCTTGGTTGGTGATGGTAATTGGACCATGATTCAATATGAAATTTGAATTTGAGTCCCTTACATTTCCCTAGGAGACCTATATTGAGATCTCTATATAAACACTCTCTTTTGCCTTCATTTGATCATGAGATGAAAACAAAATCGGGAGATGACATGATGAAATGATGCAAACAATCAAGAGGATGATATAGAAAGATAAGAAGACATATAATATTCTTAAATCAAGAATTTTGAAGGATAAGCTATGGTGGATCTTCATTGAAGCAAGAAGGCATTCTCTTTAGATCTACTATTTTCAACATTCAAGCATTCAAAGGACATTATCATGGGGTAGCAATTACGGATTGTGAGTTGATAGGA
>MU227302.1:4019906-4050687 GCA_018584345.1 Thuja plicata
GAAGCAAGAAGGCATTCTCTTTAGATCTACTATTTTCAACATTCAAGCATTCAAAGGACATTATCATGGGGTAGCAATTACGGATTGTGAGTTGATAGGAATAATTTAGCCTTGGGGGCTTGGTATGATTTCTTCATCATATTCAAATCTATGCATTTCTTTCTCATTTCCATGTTATGTTAGGATTGTTAATCTAGAAGATTAGATCTTGATATTGCATGTTTAAAGACTCTTCTCAAAAGAGCAATACACACACACTATACATTCTATATTTGGCTATTCGTGGAGGTGGAAACCACCAAAATGGAGGTTTGACTAAGGAAAAACCCTATATAGCCATCCCAAAACCCCTTTTTTAGATATTTGCAGGTGCAGGACAACATATCCGAGACTAGATCTAGATACCCTTTTTAGTTTTCTTTCGGACGAAGCGAATAGGGACACTTTCGGATCTGTGCAGGATAGGGTTGGCATTTGTGGTACAGGGTCGACCTTTTTCATAAGATGACATTGGAACCGGAAAATTTTTCTGCGTTTTGTTCATCTCTGCATTTTGGTCCAAGATCAACTGTCAGCATTACCATAAATAGTCTATAGAACTCAGAAAATGAGTTTTTCCAGATCTGCTATGTTATGAGGTAGGCTTCTTATCCCCCTATTCTTTACATGCTCTTTTCCATCCTTTTGATCAATATAGTTAAGTGTAAGGTATTGAATTTGGACTTAGGATCTCTTTTCTCATTATGCAAACCTTACTTAGGAGATCTCTAGCATCAACCAATCCAATTTTTATCCATTACATTTTGGTGAACCCGCAATAGACATCTCTTTCTTTTCTTTGGTTTTAGATTTACATTTCATATTAGATCTTTCATGCATATAGAAGTAGAATTTCTTGTATGCTCTTGCATTTATATTTCAAAATTCACAAAAATCACAAAATCACTTTAAAAATATAAAAACATTTACATTTTACATGCTTGTAGTATTTCCTTGTGTTTAACATGTATGATTTGTGTTTTGAATACTTTGATGAAGATTTTATTGTGCAAAATGATAGATCCCTTAATAGGGTACATGGAAGTGAGAATTCCAATAGTTAAAATGAGATCCCCATGGATCCTATTCCTATTTCATCCTCCTCCATAATTTCTGCAATTGACCTTTACCATAGAATGTCTGCATGGTTACCTTCATATTCCTCTATTTGCAACATTGAGGCACCTAAAATGATATTGCCTAAACCTTTGATGATAGTAAAAGGATGTCCTTGAATGAATATTAAAGGTAAATCTATAGATCCTTTGGATTTCTTTGATAACATGGATTCTATTTTGCATGCTTATCGCACACGAAATAATCCTCAACCTACTGTCCTGGAAACTTTACCTCCTTCTCAACCTATGCTTCCTCAAGCACCTAGGTTACCTTCTTCCTTTAAGGAATATGACTTAGTGGAGCAGTTACGTGCTACTCTGGCTAAGATATCTTTATGGGAATTACTTCAAACTTCTCCTGCATATCACGAGGCACTGCAAAAAGCTTTATCTACTCTCCCTGCTCCGCCTCCTAATCAAGAGAACATTAATTCATTTTTGGAGTGCATGCATACTATGCCTTCTGTTCCTCCTATTGTGTTTTCTGATGATGATTTACCTACTGTTGAGGTGCAGAATCAATATGATGCTCTTATGGTTGCTATCTCTATTAACCAGAATATCATTCGTAGAACATTGATTGATAATGGATATGGGCTTAATGTTTGTAGCATGGACATGCTTAAGGCAATTAAAGCCGATCTTACAACTATTCAACCAGATAATATCCCTATCTGTGGATTCAACAATATTGCAAATAAAATTTTGGGTATTATCACATTACCTATTAAAGTCGGTCCTATGCTTATTTATACTCCTGGGTGGTCCCACAATAGTGTGTCCCACTTTTTGGCCAACTTTGACACAGAGATCTACATTTTGAGAAAAAACTTCATTTTCGAACACCTATTGCCACAAAAATATAAGTAATTTGAAGATGATGTAAACTAGGATCTTTTAGAATTTTCTTTCTAGTTTCTAAATATATTTCAAAAAAAAAAAAAAATTCATTAAAATTCATTTTTCCTTCTCCTTCAAAAAGTGGTTCTTGTGAAAAAACTGTGATTTTAAGAAGTGACTGTCACTTTGATCAGCATAACTTTTTTTAAAATATGATAATGATGTAATTATTTCAAAATTATATTTATAACTTCAATATCTAGAGGATGTAATTGGTTTCATTAATTTTGGGTCAATATTTCATATTTTATTAAGTTCTAAAGTGACAGTAACTGTAATTTAGACATAAGGTCACTTTGATCACTCTAACTTGAAATGTATATATCAAAATTCAAATTTTATTTTATTATAGAAAGGTAACACAAATACCATTTTCCTACATATTTTTCATATTTTTTTTTGTAATTTAGTATTTTTCCCGAAGCTTTGAAGAGACGGGTTGTTGAATCGCAAAACAACCTATGTTTAGTTAAAGTAATATTTGAAAGTGATAACGGACTCAATATGTATTGAAATTATATTCATTAGAAAGCTTGTTCCAAATCACATCATTTGGCATCATGTGTTTGAGAAAAAACATTTGATTTGGTCCCTGTCCTAGGCCTTGAAAGGACAATTTTTAAGAGGTTTTTGTTTTTTGAGGGGAAATTTTCATTTTAGGGCTCTTCGTGCGAAGACCCCCTTCGCGCGAAGGGGTCTGGGGGGGTTCGAGTGAACCCACCAAGGAAAATTTGGTTGATACTTTGCGCGAAGCCATCAATTTTTTTTTTTTTTTAGAAAGTCTGAAATCCTTCATCCCAAAAAGTGGGACACACTATTGTGAGATCAACCTCCTATCCATGTTATGCCTGGACCACTCAACTATAACCTTCTATTAGGAAGACCTTGGTTACATACTATGCATGCGGTTCCTTCTACTCTTCATCGCAAGGTTAGGTTCATTTATAATAATCTAATGTATACACTACATGCGGATGTTGCACCAAACCCTTGCCTGAATGCGGAATATGTTAAGGTTCTTGAGCCTACTCAACCAATAAAACAACCCAAACAACCCCTTGAGGTTAAACAAGATGAGATTCCATCCTCTTCCCTGACAGAAGATGATTGGGGAACATTGGATTTTAATCCTACTTTTATAGGAGAATATAAGGTAGCAGATTTGGAATTTTTGAAAGAACAAACTGAGTTTGAGAGACAAGTCTTTATTCCTTCTCCTCTTTCTGAGGAGTTAAAAAGTAACTTTGTTGCTGCTTCTCGCGATGAAACAATTGAGACAATAAAACCAGATTGTTATGACATTGTGACATATGCCACTCCTTTAACTCAATATGATATGGGTGACAGGTATGGTGCTGGTTATCACTTACTCAAGAAATCAGGATTTAATGGAAAAGGTTGTGGTAAGTAAGAACAAGGTATACAAGTACCCCTGGAAAATGACAGTTACGATTATACTTATGGGTTAGGATTCAATCCTTATAGGCAACCCTTGGCTTTTCCTCTTAATGTTAATCATATTTGTGGTGGAAATTTGAAATTGGTTAATCCGCTTCTCTTGGACATGGACCAAAAACCTAGGTTGGATATCTTTCTTGAGGATGAAGCCCTCGCTGATTTTTTAGGAGCTTATCAAGATCTACCTACATTTCATCATAAAAGAAGGAAATTGTATTGCCTGAATAATGAAGCCTATTTTGGAGAAAATGAGGAATTAGATAATTTCCCTTTGCCAATAGATTCTCCCATACAAAGTAATTTGTTAATAACTGAGACCATTTATGTTCAAGTAGATGAGAATGATGTTGAAAAAACAATCAAAATTGGGAAGTGTTTGAATCAAGATGAACGTGACCAATTGGTTTCTCTCTTGCTTGAATATAAGGATATCTTTGCTTGGACATATTCAGACATGCCTGGTATAGACCCCAAGATTGTCACTCATAATATTTTCCTTAAACCCAATGCTAAACCTGTGAAACAAAAGATTCATAAGATGAATCCCGGCATCGCTTTATTAGTAAAAGCTGAGATTGAAAAATTACTGGGTGCCGGATTCATCCACTCTATTAATTATTCTGACTAGATTTCCAATATTGTGGCTATCTCCAAAGGAGAAAATAAAATAAGAATGTGCACTGATTTTCGAGACTTAAACAAAGCATCCTTAAAAGATGACTTTCCACTACCTAATATTGACATGATTGTGGATTCCACAGCATGTCATGCGCTATTATCTTTTATGGATGGATTTTCAGGTTATAATCAAATCTTCATTCCTATTAAGGATCAACTTAAAACCACATTTATTACACCTTTGGGGACATTCTGTTGGGTTATGATGCCTTTTGGATTAAGAAATGCGGGAGATACTTATCAACGCGCCATGACTTTGATTTTTCATGATTACATTCATAAGATTTTGGAACATTATGTGGATGATATCTTGGAAAAATATATACAAAGAGAAGATCATGTGTTCATTTTAAGATAAATATTTGAAAGAATTAGGAGATACAACATGAGGTTAAATCCTAAGAAATGTGCTTTTGGAGTTGATTCCAGAAAATTACTAGGATTCATTATCTCTAAGCGAGGCATAGAAGTTGATATTGAAAAGACCGATGCTATTGTTAACATGCCTCCTCCTAAGAATATTTCTCAATTGTGTAGTTTACAAGGTAAAATACAATCTATTCATCACTTTGTTTCTAACCTAGCCGATATGACTGTTCCTTTTACTTCTTTACTTAGAAAGGACACTACTTTTTCTTGGAATCAGGAATGTAAAAGATCTTTTGAACAATTTAAAGAATATCTTGCTAATCCTCCCATTCTACAACTTGCTCAATTCAATAAACCCTTTTATTTATATACTTCTGCCACTTCCAATGTCGTGAGTGCATTGTTAGCTCAACATGATAATGATGGCAAGGAAAGACCGGTATACTATATTAGTCAGACTTTGTTGGATTACAAAACATGATATACTCAACTAGAACGACAATGTTTGGCTTTAGTTTATGCTTGTCAAAAACTTTGGCATTATTTACTCAATGTTGAAGTCAATGTGGTTGTTAAATTTGATCCTTTAAAACACCTCTTCTCAAAAATTGATCTCTCCAGACGATTAGCAAAATGGGTGATGTTACTCACAGAATTTGATCTCAATTTCATCCTTCAAAAGTCAATTAAAGGACAAGCTTTAACTGATTATTTAGCTGAAGCTCCTTGTCCTCATGCTAATACAACTATTACCTCAGTGGAATTCCCCGATGAGAATATATTTGCAATCAAACAAGATGATACTTGGGAATTATATTTTGATGGCTCTAGGTGCAAGATAGGTTCTGGGGTGGGCATCATCTTGATCCCTCCTACAAAGAAACTGATTCCTTTGTCATATAAATTAACTTTTCCTTGTACCAACAACATTGCAGAGTATGAAGCTCTTATAGCTGGTTTACGAGCAGCTTCATCCCTTCACATTAAAAACTTAGAAATTTATGGGGATTCACAATTAATTGTAGAACAAATAAAAGGAGGTTATCAAACTAATAATGATAAGATGGCACAATATTGGGTGTTGGCTCTGGATATTCTTTCCCAATTCTCTTCATACACAATTCAAACTTTACCTAGGAAGGATAATCGACATGCAGACGCCATGGCCAGCGCAGCTTCTTTGGTTTATCTTGAAAACAATGATGAAGATTTTCAATTTACTATACACACTCTTAAACTCTATTCCATTTCTGATAAGGTTACTATTAATTGTTGTAGTTTGCATTTAGATGAATGGTATTTGCATATCTTTCATTTTCTAAAAGATAATACTTTTCCAGAATCGGCAACAAGGAACACACGTAATCGTATTAGAAAGCTCGCAACCCACTATATCATTTTAGGGGAAACACTCTACAAATGTTCTTACAATGGTTTACTATTAAGATGTCTTAACAAAACTGAAGTACCTATAGCGTTAGCAGAAGCTCACTCTGGTTCTTGTCAGGGACATTTTGGTGGGAAGTCTTTAGTTAATAAACTCCTCAGAATGGGATATTACTGGCAAACAATGGAACAAGATTCCTTTACATTTGTCAAAAAGTGTCCTCGGTGTCAACAACATGGTAATTTAATTCATGTTCCTTCTCATGAGCTTCATAATCAGGTTGCTCCATGACCTTTTAGCATTTGGGGTTTTGACCTTATTGGAAAAATCTCCCCAACTTCTTCTCAAGGACATACGTACATTCTCACGGCTATAGATTACTTTAATAAATGGGTAGAATCTATTCCTCTTCATTCTACTACTATAGATGTTATTTGTGATTTCATTCTTAACCATATTATAGCATGATTTGGTATTCCTTCAACGATAGTTTCGGATAATGGTACATATTTTAAGAACAAAGAAGTCACAAAATTCATGGAGAAATACCATATACAACATAGATTTTCTACTCCTTATTACCCTCAATATAACGGTCAAGCTGAAGCATTGAATAAAGTTATTGAACAAATATTAAAGAAAATAGTTAACAAACATGCGAAAGATTGGCATACACAACTTACTTATGCCTTGTGGGCTTATCGGACTAGCGTTCGTACAGCCACTGGCACTTCACCTTATAATCTTGTTTATGGGACTGATGCTATCATGCCTTTGGAATTAGAAATACCTTCCCTGCGTGTTTCATTTCATGGGATCATTGACAAAGATACTTTCTGGGAACAACGATTACAAGAATTAGAAATGCTAGATGAACAACGAATAAATGCTTTGGAACACATTAAGGCCTATAATAAATCACTCCAAAAACAATATAATCACAAGGTGATTAAACAGTAATTTTTGGTAGGTGATTTAGTCTTATATGAGAACCAAAGAAATGTGAATGCTTTACCTAGTGAAAAAGGAAAATTTAGTCCAAATTGGCTTGGACCCTTTGTGGTAATTGAGGATTTTACTTCAGTGCTTATAAAATCACCGATATGAATGGCGTTCCTCTTAGGGAACCTATTAATATCATGCATCTCAAACATTATTATCCTTAAAACACTATTTCTTTCTTTATGTGTGTATGTGTTCCTTATAAGAATAATTATTTTATAAGTTATGTAAATTAGAATGCATTCATACATATTTTCCTTTCCTCTTTCTTTTATTTAGTTTTGTGCATTGATGAAAGTAAAGGTAATCAATCATAGAACTAAATTGTTCCAAAAACAAAGTTTTCTTTATAAATAAACTTTTCTGATTTTGGTACATATGTGGCACAAGGGCCATATCTATCAATCTCTATCTCTATACTCTGAAGGACGGTGGCTCCTAGCTCTCTCAGATCTATGATATGAGGCTGAAGATATTAGTACGATAGTCTGTGTATGACTCCTCGACATGCTCATCTCCTGGATCCACTCCTGGGCTCTCTCTAGGTCAGCCATCAATCTCTCTTCTCTTTCATTGCATAATCTCAGCTCTCGCCACACACTTAAGAAGATATATGCGTGTCTTCTGGGATATACATGTATCCTTCAGCACCTCAGATACAAAACTCCTCCACTTTGCTACACTTCTTGCAAAATTCAAATATACAGCTTACTTAATTTCTTCTTCTAAAAAAACAAATTCATTATTCAAAGACATTCTAAAAGCTATATCATACCTGGATCTCTGGCCTGGACATGAATACAAGTTCTAGATGGTGGGGGCATGGAGTGACTACTCTCCCCTCGCTCACTCTATCTAGGCCTTGGTAGTGGTGTCTCTGTATGCGCTTAGGGAGGTCGCTGTGATCTTAAAGGAGTAACATAGACTGGATGATCACCGATGTCTGTACTATGACCGGGGGGCATCTTTGCCACTCTCTCCTCTGCTCTCTCCTCCTCCATAGGATCTCCCCTGATGGGAGGCTCCTCCTCATCTCTCAGATCCTCATCCTCTCCTGCTGGCATATCATCTCCTCGGTGGTTCCTCTCCGAAGGACCTGGATCACCTGTGGGGTAGTCATCAGGAAAGATAGGATGGGTACCCTATAAACTCCAGTATCTGATATAATATCTACTCGCACCTACATAGGATAGCTCAGGCGCTACCTCTATATCCTCAGTCTCATCAGTCTCACTATCCACAATATTAGCTACTGTCGGTCGATGTATGGCACTGGGTCTCTAATAGTATCTCACCGGATATGCATACCAGGGTACTACCTGAGGGACTCCCTGTATCAAACCAAATTGCCTCATCACCCTATCATAGTATTAAGGCATCATGACATATTGGGTAGGACCTTCTAGCAGCTTGCACTGCTGTGAGTGTCTCAACTATTGTTGGGTATCTGGCCACTCTACCATCTGACAATACGGTCTCCAAATCACATCTATACTTGGTATCCAGTCAAGGCATACCCTCCAAAAGAGGATATCTCTGTGCTGCCAGACATCAGCTAGTAGATATGCATAGGCTCTCGATGCACTCACATCTATCATCGCAGGAGTACCCTATGGTCATGTACATGCATAGTGCTCAAACATCCAAACCTATAGCAAGGTGCACACCGTAAGACTCTCCCACCGATATCTCACCAACTGACTCAGCTCATGATAAAGATGAGCCAATATGCTGTGGCCCCATGAGATAGTGACCCTGTCACTCTCCATCTTATGTACAAGATGAGTAAATGGTGCTGAAAATACTGTACCCTTTGTGTTGGGCACTACAACCAAGGAAATAATATAGAGCATCACTCTCCATACCAGAGGTGTCAGACCCACTAGAATGGCTGCTAGAGAAATATGATCTGATCGAGTCCGCAATTATGGCACTCATCCCAAATAATACTCCATATCTACAAAAATCTCAGGTTGACCCCGCGATACCCTCGGTCTAAAAATCTCACCTTGGATTGGAAGTCATAGGATCCTATACACATCCTCCAACGTGACTGTGATCTCTCCTGACGGAAGATGGAAGGAACATGTATCATCGTCCCATTTCTCTATCATGGCCGATATCATAGATTGATGGAACCTTAGCTATGGTAGGTCTTCTACCTAGTGCAATCCTACATCTCTCAACAATTGAATCTCCTATGGCTATAGCTTGAAGACACTCCCTCTGACAAACAAAAGTAGCCCTCCGAAGGGATACTCTCAAAGATGGACTGGATCCTGCAAGCACAAACATAAGGCATATCAGTCCTTCTAAATCAAACAACTTCAAAACCCACCTGACCTGGACAGGGTTGACCTTAATAGGTTAGGGTCAACCTTTAGGGGTTAGGGTCGACTTTTAGGGGTCAGGGTCGACCTTAGTGGGTCAGGGTCGACCTGCTCCCCAACAAGGACAGAACCTTCCCAGACAGGGTCGACCTTAAAGGGTCAGGGTTGACCTTACTAGGTTAGGGTTGACCTTATTGGGTCAAGTTTGACCTTCCCTATAAAAACATCAAAATTTCAATCACAGATACTAAAAACAAGAACTTACCTTAGGCAATGGTTGTCTACCGGCTAGACACTCTCTCAGGACCTCCATGTGGCTTGCTCGAAATTCCTCTCTCTTTGGCATCCTATCTCCTTGCTCCAACTCTGTAAATGATAAGAATGAGGGGGTAAGTATCTCTTTCTCTTATTTATAGGTAGTAAATTAGGGTTTTTCTAGGGTTTCATTTCACGTTATGAAGGTTAAATTCAAATTTTCCCTTTATATGCATTTAGATAGACATCTACTCTTTTCATCATAACTTGAGTTTGGTAACTCTGTTTTTAGTGCCGTTAGAGGTGTTGGAGTCATGATTCAGATACCTAACCTCTTGAATTAGTTTAGGAAGGTTTAGGAAACTACTAATTGGTTTAGGAAAGGACTTTTAAACAAATTGTATACTCAGTATATAGAACTCACCTTATCACCCTGTTTCACCTTCCATGTATTAGTAAGCTGAATCAGAGGGGGCATAAGGGGCTCTATATACTTCTTGATATCATCATAGTAAGACTTAGGTGCTCTTTGTATTTTCATTAACCTCATGTTCTGCAGGTTGCAGATGCTAATGGTTTCTTGCAGGATCTTTGTATTAAGGACTTGGCTATATCCTTTTTATACTTTATGATGTTTTCTTACTTTAGCTTGCATATTCATGTAGTATCATAGCTAAGATAAAGTGGGGGCTAAATTTATCTTATTAAAATGGAAGCACTTCCATTTGGATGAGTTTAGCACCCTCATTTAGTTTGTTTTCATATTAGATTTGCATATGTGTTTGATTAGGTGAAATTAGGGTTAGGATCTTGTGGATCCTCCTAGATTTCCCTCTCCATGGATCTTTTCTATAGGTAGGACCTATGTATTGGTCCTCCTAGGCCTCATCCTAGTCTCTCTCTAGTCCTCTAGGCCTTTTTAACATTCTGGTTCATTCCCTGCCTTCCTAGGTCCCTGGCTGACCTGGGAGCCTCTCTGCAACATTCTGGAGACCTACCTGAAACCTCAGGACAGGTTCGAGGTTGACCTTGACCTAGGTCAGGGATGATGTCGACCCTGACCTAGGTCAGGGCTGAGGTCAACCCTATCCTAGGATAGGTCCGAGGTCGACCCTGTCCTCTGTCAAGTATGGGTCCCCACTTTCACATCCGGAGCTTATCGGGGTCCGAAACTTAAAAATAGGTCCCTGGGTTCGGATGCGGAAGTGATTTCTCTGATATTTGAATTATTATGTTCCATCCTTGGTTGGTGATGGTAATTGGACCATGATTCGAGATGAAATTTGAATTTGAGTCCCTTACATTGCCCTAGGAGACCTATATTGAGATCTCTATATAAACACTCTCTTTTGCCTTCATTTGATCATGAGATGAAAACAAAATTGGGAGATGACATGATGAAATGATGCAAAAAAGAAAGAGGATGATATAGAAAGCTAAGAAGACATATCATCATCTTCAATCAAGCATTTTCAAGGACAAGCTATGGTGGATCTTCATTGAAGCAAGAAGGCATTCTCTTTAGATCTACTATTTTCAACATTTAAGCATTCAAAGGACATTATCATGGGGTAGCAATTATGGATTGTGAGTTGATAGGAATACTTTAGCCTTGGGGGCTTGGTATTATTTCTTCATCATATTCAAATCTATGCATTGCTTTCTCATTTCCATGTTATGTTAGGATTGTTAATCTAGAAGATTAGATCTTGATATTGCATGTTTAAAGACTCTTCTCAAAAGAGCAATACACACACTATACATTCTATATTCGGCTATTCGTGGAGGTGGAAACCACCAAAATGAAGGTTTGACTAAGGAAAAACCCTATATAGCCACCCCAAAACCCCTTTTTTAGATATTTGCAGGTGCAGGACAGCAGATCCGAGACTAGATCTGGATACCCTTTTCAGTTTTCTTTTGGACGAAGCAAACATGGACACTTTCAGATCTGTGTAGGATAGGGTTGGCATTTGTGGTATAGGGTCAACCTTTTTCATAAGACAACATTGGAATGGGAAAATATTTTTGGGTTTTGTTCGTCTCTGCATTCCGGTCTGAGATCAACTACCAGCATTACCAGAAACAGTCTACAGAAGTCAGAAAATGAGTTTTTCCAGATCTGCTATGTTATGAGGTAGGCTTCTTATCCTCCTATTCTTTACATGCTCTTTTCCATCCTTTTGATCAATATAGTTAAGTGTAAGGTATTGAATTTGGATTTAGGATCTCTTTTCTCATTATGCAAACCTTACTTAGGAGATCTCTAGCATCAACCAATCCAAAATTTATCCATTACAGATGCTTATAAAGGATTTAAGGTATATCAAATGGATGTAAAATATACTTTTTTGAATGGTGTGTTAGAATAAGAAGTATACATTGAACAACCTGAAGGATTTACAAAAGAGAAAGGTAAAGATATGGTATGTAAATTGCATAAATATTTGTATGGATTGAAGCAAGCTCCAAGAGCATGGTATGAAAGATTTCATGCATATCTTATTAAGATTGGTTTTTCAAGAACTAGTGGCAATAATAATGTATTTTTGAAATCTAAAAGTGAAGACATAATGTTGATTGCTGAAATTTTTGTTGATGACATAATATTTGGTGGAAATGAAGCATTGAGCATGTCATTTGTAGAGGAAATGAGGAAGGAATTTGAAATGTCTATGATAGGAGAAATCAAATTCTTTATTGGACTTCAAGTACACTAGAAAAAGAAAGGTATATACATAAGTCAATCAAAATATGTGAAGGAGATTCTAAAAACTTTTGGCATGGAAGATTCAAAACCAGTAGGAACACCTATGGTCACAGACTGTAAGTTATCTAAGGAGGATGAATCAAAAGGGGTAAATGAAACTTTGTATAGATCCATGATTGATAAAATACAATATGTTGCACACAGTAGAACCAATATTGAACATGTTGTTAGCATTTTTGCAAGGTTTTCATCAAACCCAAAGGACACACATTTGGTTGCAGTAAAGCTCAGATCTTCCAATATCTCAAAGGAATTGAAGATTATGACTTATGGTATGGTAAGGATGAAAATCTTTCTTTGAATGTATTTATTGATGCAGATTGGGCAGGAAATTTTGATGATAGGAAAAATACAAGTGGTGGAGCATTCTTTCTTGGTGAAATATTAGTCTCCTAGAATAGTAAGAAACAAAATTGTATTTCTCAATCTACTGCAGAAGCAAAGATTGTTGCTGCTACTCTTAACAATCAACAATCAGTATGGATAAAATAGGTTCTTGAAGGAATTCATGAGAAGGCAACAAAACCTATTGTTATCTATTGTAATAACACTAGTGAAATAAATATTTCCAAGAATCTAGTGATGCACTAGAAGACTAAACAAATTGCAATAAAATATCATTTTCTAAGAGAGAAAGTATAAGAGAAGGAGGTAAGGCTTGATTATGTTTCTACTAAAGAAAAAATTGCTGATATATTCACCAAGCCATTACCAAAATACACCTTTTAATATCTTAGAGGTATATTGGGGGTTATTCCCCTATCTGAAGTTAATTAGAGGATGATGTTGAATCCATCAGTTCATGTGTGTTTATTAGAATATCATATGTATGAATTGATGTAGGGGTGGAAAATCCTAAGGGGAGAAGTCTTAAGCTGATGTAGAAACAAAGTAATGAGGAATGAACATGCAAAGATTCAGTAAAGTGTACTCAATGATGACTGAATGATTTGACAACTTTGGCATTGTTGTCAAAGGGGGAGAATATGTATGCACATCCCACAGGGGGAGATATGTATTTTCTTCAAGGGAAAAGATGAAAGGAGGAGTATATGAAGATGATGGATCAATATAAATGGATCAGTATAACTAAGTGACAAGACAAAAGTGGAAGATCAAGAGGCAAAGATAAAAGTGGAAACATTTTTGCAGAAATCAGAATGAAGAGAAGCTATGACAAGAAAAGTGATGTTGATAAGAGTGTTGCCATAAATGAAAAAGGGGGAGATTGTTAGCATAAATAATGTAGTGATTCTAAGTGATGCATTGATGAATAGTGGTACATATTTGATGACAGGCAAATAAGTTATTTGGTTGTCATTGATGTCAACTACTTGACTTTGTGTTTTCAGTATATTACCTAATGTTGTGTAAGTGAATCATGAGTCATGGTATGTTTCTAATGTTTCTATTATTACGTAAGGTTATATCATGTTTTTTGATGATAATTTTTCCATCATGGATTTTTATATGGAGAATTAAGTTGGTTATGTTGGAATGGACTCAAACCGGGTAATTGCTAAAACAGTCAGTGATAGACAGTAAGTGATTTGATTGTTGTTTAAGATCGATGATGTATTTGATGGAATGATCATAGGATGTCATTGTATACAATGTCAAGATACTATATGTATGAGAACAAATAATAATGTTAATCGATACTACTGGTTTAATTGACTAGAAGTGGTGTTAACAGAATGAACAGGTAAACAAGACAGAGTTCTTGAAGAGGCTATGAATATTTGTAGATCGGTGATGGAATTCATTATGGAAAAAAGATTGGTGATGATTTTCATAAAGTAGAAAGTTGGTTCCATGATTTTTGAGACTTAATTAACATTACATTGATCGAGGTATACGTTTTAGAAGGCTTCTTCATGAAGTTTTTTTTTGGTCAAAAGAGGTTTTTGAAATGGTTCAACTACCAAGATAAAATCAATGAGCAAGTTGACACGGTCAGATGAAAATGTTTTATGTGTGTCTAGATACATTGTATCTTACCTCAGATGATCTATATTGTTCATATCTCATATCTAGGGTTTTTTGTAAGTCGATGGAAGTGATTCTATATAGTCAAACAATTGAAGGACAGAGGGAGAGAAAATAAATTTGATTGTGAATTAAAGAAGGGTTTGGAGACATAGCAAGAAAAGGAATAAAGCGCGATCAAGATGAGGAATAATATATAGTAAGATGATAAATTTCAAAGCTTAAAATGATCTGATCAGGCAGATCTAGTGAAATTTTCATAGATCATTTTATCTGTTGCTTTCTAATCATTGTAACAGCAAAATCCCCTAACAGGGTAGATCCTAACAAATCTTTATTATAAATCCTCTAACAAGGTGGCACATTATCTTGTGTTTAAAGTCCTATAACGAGGCTTCTCCTAATAGGGAAAATATCCTAACAGGTCTTAGGAAAATCCTTTAACAGGGTAACACCTAACAGTGTTTTGTAAACCTTTAACATGGTAAGCTCCTAACAGGGCGTATTCCAAAAGAGTACAAATTTTGTGGGAATCATCTCACACCATGGTTTTTCCTAGTTGAACTTCCATGTGATAAATATGGTGTTTACATTATGTGGTTGATTACTTGTGGATGTATGCATTGAAATTTTACTTATGTTAGTTACTGCTATATGTTTTGGTGTATAAAGTTTAAAGAATTTGAATTGGTGAATTTTTGTGGATTACTGATTCACCCCTCCCCTCTCAGTAATTAGACCTTTATTAATAGGGAACCAAAAAATCTTCTCAATAAGGGAATTTAATTCTTAGTATCTTCATAGACATAGGTGCTATCCAGATTTATTTTATCCAACTGGCTGCTTTTCCTTGGTCTCTCAAGATAATTTTTATTGATGTAGGATTCAATGTCTAGTTCATCCTTATAAACTTTCTCTACATATTAGGTTAGTACACTGTACTAAAATAGGATTATTTTTTTCCAAAATTATCCCTGAGTAGATTAAGGGGGAAACATCTACAATTCTGCCATTAGTATTGTTCATATGCTTCAGAAAATTTCTAAGGTCCATGTGCTCGATATCTATATTGATAATTCAAAAATGGTTGTTTCATAGCTTGGAGGGCTTGTGTTAGCTTAGGAATTTGTACTATATTGAAGTTACAATAGTCATATGCTTTTTAACAAAAAATACAAATGTAAAAACCATTTTAGTTTTATTAAATTATCCTACTCTATGGAAAAAAGAAAGCTAGCTACAACAGGAAACAAAACTAACTACTATAATTCATTACCCTTAGATGAGTAAACAATTAAAAATACCAAGACACAAGTGATTTTAAGACACATTATACCCATCTTGAATGAAAATCCTAATTGCAATTTTTGATGAATAGTGCCTTTCCTACTAATTTAATATAAAAGCTACATATTCACAAAAAGGGGTCAAGGGACATAAAAATCACCCTGTGAGAGTTTCAGATAGCACAAAGATGGTCAAGGAAACTATAAAATATTCATCAAAAAAACCATAAAGCCTTCAGGCTGCAAGAGCAGTGCCAGCCAAAGGAGGATCTCTATTACCAGAACTCTAGGTTTCCCTAGGATTGAGAGGAGGGTCGAGAACCGACCAACCATCAATAGCATCATCTTTCTCTTTTTATTTTTCTTTCTATGCTGCCTGAGGTGGAGAAATAGCCAGAGCCAGGTGGGGGATGGACCACTTGGAGGAAGGGCCACCATGTTAGGATTGGATTATATTGAGAGGGGGGGTGAATTTGTATAATAGCACTTTAAACTAATTCTTCAACCACTTAAATATTAATTATACATTTGCAGTAAAGTAAAGAACATAGGAAAATTATAGAATACTCATAACACCATGATTTGTTTACGGGGAAAACCCGGCCAAGGGAAAACCTCGGTGGGGATGATACCCACAAGCATGTACTAAAGTATAATGTCCCTGTAAGGAGACCTAGCCCTTTTAGGAGCTGAATATTACATAGTAGATTTTGTTGTTAGAGGAATAAAAACCCTGTTAAAGGTTCACAACACCCTATTAGGGGCTTCTGAGCTTACAACTCTTACAATGTAATTTTGTTACAAAAATTTCTCAGTCATGAACAAAACAAGCATCACAAATGCTTTGATAGTTCCTTTATAGTTCTGCCATTTTTTTCTCTTCCATTCACATGTTTTCCCTTCCAGATAACTATTAAATATATATATACATGATCTTTACCAAAAATATATTTCATACATATCTCATAACTTTAAAAAGTTGGCTCTCTAGATGAATATTACAAATATTACAAAGTCGGCCTTCAAAACAAAATACATTTAATATAGTAAATATTAAATGCATAGTCAGTGCTCTTTCATATTCAATGTATAGGTAGATATCAACAACCAAAATACAACTTCAATTGCTTGGATTCCAAGTCATAATCCCTCAGTCTTCGCTGTTGTCCAACTGCTCTGTATCACTTTTCTTATGCAGTCTGTTTGTCTTCAAATCCTTATAACTCATCGTAAACTTAACCAAATCCAAATTGATCTTAGGTGGAGGTCATACATACTCCATACTATCTTCCTCTAAGGCCTCTTTCCCTAATTCATCGATCTCTGTCTTCAACATCCAAACTACTTCTGTATCACTGCTACTATACTTAGTCGATTTCTGAATCAACAAAACTTATCTTCAAAGTAATCGATCTTAAACCCAGATGTTTTTCCATAAATGAAAACCAAAAATTCAATCACATTTACCAAAATAGATCAGTTTCCAACAATCTCTCCCTTTGGCATTGATGGCAACACTTAAAAAAAATATCTAAGTGTTCCAACTAAACAAAATTATCTCTTCTCCTTATCTATTCTCCATATTTTTCTCTCTTTCTTTTATACATCTTCTCCATATTTTTCTCTCTTTCTATTTTTTTTTCTCTTCTCCCCCTTTGACAAAAATGACAAAGGTGCATATAAAATAATAGGTCTTAGTTCCTGCTTACCAGTTTTAGAACACCCTAAAAAGAATCTTCCAAAATCCTTACTTCTATGCTCCATGTCTTGAACAAAATCTGACTGATGTGAATCAAACCATTCATTGCAAATGATGTAGTTTCAGCTTCTTTCAACTCTTTGGGAAAGCCTTTGGTCAATGAATCTGCAACCTTCTCCAAATTTGAGAGATGAGCTTCAAGTATGGATAATTTTGGAGTAATAAAGCTCCTCAACAAATCGAATCTATTTAATACTCTCCCGTTCTCATTATCCAATACACTAAGCTTGGCCAATATCCTTGTAAATTTTGTGTCTATTTCTGTTGTGGATTGTGAAGATGTTTCACAACCGTCCATCAAGCTGTTCAGAGTTGCTCTCTCCTTGGCAATAATGTCCTCAACATTCTGAATGTGTCTAATCAGATTCATGCAATAGCCAAACAATTTTCTCCCATGTCCAATGCAACTCTTTTCATTTGTTAAACAAGTTTTTACAATGCTGAAGTCCCATGAGATGTACTTCTAGACTTCTATTAGTTTCTTCTCTGAATATGTGTTCTCAGCCTTCTCTTCTGCAATCTTCAACAAATTTTCATAATGCCCATCAAATTCATCAAGTGTAATATTCAAGTTTTCAATGTCATCTTTTTGCTGGAAAGCTATAGGTACTGGGAGTAATTTATTCATAGTATCAATAGCTCTTGAGATTACTTTTGCCTTTTAATCTCCTTTCTATTCAGATCTTTCCTTTGCTTTGTTTAATGCGGTGAATGCCAACTTTACCAATTCAACTTCATCCATGCTATCCACATTTACATCAGTGCTTTCCAACAATGATATAGATGGTGAGTTTACTTATTTCTTTTCAACTCTTTGTTGTTCTATCTTCTGTTCATCATCCTCTTTCTATTCAACTTCCTCTTTCACCTTTGCTGACTTTTCTTCATAGGTTCCCCATCTTTCTTCTATTGTGTCAACTTTCTGATGCAAGAACATGTTGTACTTGCATGTTGAGTATTTCAGAACTCACTTCATAACCCATGGGGTAGCACCACTTCTTTCTAGGTATAACTACTTCAAAACATACACAATCAGTTTAAACCATGAAACAAATTATATCCTTGTACTTTTCCACAATGTCCTCATATAACTTGTATCTTGTCTTCATTTGTTTCTATAGAATCTTGATCATGGCAAATAGTTCTCCATCTACCCAAGTAGTATTATGTCTCTTGTAGCTCTGTGAAATGAGTATGCTAGTGGGTACTCTAGAATTCCAACAACTAGGATGTAAACCAGGAAACTTGTGCTTAATGTGAATGAACATATGCATCAACAACGAACCAAATCTGAAAGTTTTACTTTTATCCTTCTTCACTAGTTTCACATTCTCTAGAAATTGCTGAGCAAGAACTTCGCATAAGTTATATTTTATTTTTTCCTTTACCATTCTCTATGCCATCATGATTACTCTAGCAGATACAGAGTTAGGTCTGCTACTGTAGTAGAATTTATATTCGAGTATCATGGCAATCAATCTCACATCTTGCTGAAAGATATCATTTACTCTCATTGCCCTCCTTTCCCATTTGGAATGTGTTAGGGTTTTGAATTCTTTCTTCACATGTTTCTCCACAATAGTATAACTCCAGTGTTGTCTAATCCAGTGATCTCATGAATTGGGTCAATGCAAATCTTCACAAGTTGGTCACCAATCCATATGAACTGATCATGAACCCTTCTCATCAATATCTTGAACCATTCATTTTCATCAAACTCACATAAATCCATAATCTTCAATATGCTCAACTGACTAATGTGTTTGAATTCTTGCTTCATGATTCCTTTCTCAGTCATATCTTCCATTTCAGTGAATATTTCATTGTCTCTCAATGTATCATACTTACAATGTATGTAAGCCCTAATGTCTTCTACGTGCAATACGTCATGTGGGGTTTGTGAAAATGCTCCTTCTGGATCCTCTTCACAAGACTTATACAGATATTTCTTGAATTTGTATCTAGGATGATCAACAACATAAAAAATGATAGGTGCTTCCATAGCTTAGATGATGTAAAATACCTTTCTCTGTAGAAATTCGAGTGTTATGCTCCAATCGATCACGCACGAAAAATGTAGAATAGTCTGAATGCTTCTACTCTCTAATCTCCTTAGCTCACTCTTTGTCAAATGGTGAATAGATAGGTTATCAAATGGTGCTTTATACAAGTTAGGTTATAACTTTCATTTTCACTTTAAACTGTCCAGTCAGCTTCTAAATCTCGTGAACAAAATATACAAGTTGGCAGATGGTGCGAACTTAGGTATATGATCCATGATGTCGGCTTAGTTCACACATAAGCTTGCATGAGCTCAATCAATGAATTTCAGGGCAGGATAAATTTTGATGTCTGTATCCAATGCTCCCCCTAAGGCCATGATCAACCAATTAGGTCGATTCTATCTTGCTACCTTCAGGAAAAGATTTAGTAGCATCTACTGAATCTCCCTGAACTGATGTCTCACTTGTTCCTTTGATCTGCCAAATCTTGCCACTCTTTTTGTCTTCTGCTTTCTTAAAATAATTTTCAAAATCATTCTTCACATGTGCAACAATCTTGCCAGTATCATTTCCATTCTTCTATGAATTCATAGGAGGTGGTGTTCTTCTGTTATCTACTCCATTATACCTGCAAAAATTTGCTATATGTCTTGGATTATTGCATTTATAACATATAGGAGGTCTTATTTCTTGATTAACTTGTAACTTACAATACTTCGCAATGTGCCCAATGTTATTACATTTATAGCATTTAGGTTTCAGGTAGGTTCTCTTCCATTGTCTTTTCTATATCCAGATTGATTAGGTCTTCTGCATTTAGTCTTCTTGTGCCCATATCCATTACAGTTAAAACAATAAGCAGAAAAAGTTCTAAAAGGGGCATTACCTCTACAGTCTCTCTTCATGTGTCCAAACCTATTGCAGCCAAAGCATCTACCTCTGAAAGGTATCATATTCTCTTTAGGTTCTTCAATAGATGGTTTCTCAGCATCAATCTTCTCATCTGATTTCTCTTCCTAATTCTTTGAACATTCAGCTTCATTGAAGCCAATACTAGTCATATCACCTTTAGGTTTCTGTTTGTCTAGCTGTTCATCAATCAAGTCGTTGCTGGTGTGAAGTTTCTCAATGTTTTTATTTGCTTCAATAAGTTCACCTTTCACAATTTGATTATATTTCTCCAATTCCAAGTATTGGTTGTTTTAGTAGTCAGCCTCATCCTTCATTTGATTCAATGCACTATTTAAGGTTTCTTCAATTTCCTTCTTAGCATTTTTCTACATCTGTACTTCTTTAGCCATAGACTTATTTTCAAGTTTCAGAGTCTCAATTTCTTCTTTTAGTTTCTTCACCTAATCTGAATTGTCCTCATCTGAATCTTCTTTTTTCTGGACCACAAGATCTTCTCTTTGACTTCTGGAAAGCTCAAGCTATTCTTTGAGTTTGTTTATAAATTTCTAAGCTCTTCGCATGTTGAATCTCAATTCTCCATTCTCTACTTTTTCTTTATCAAGGTCTTCAAGTGTAGCATCAAAATTCTCTTGCAAACTGTCCAAATCCATTCTGATCTCTCTCAAGCTATTAGGCTTTCTCTCAAAGGGCCAAATGCTCTGATACCAATTGTTAGGATTGGATTATACTGAGAGGGGGGGTGAATCAGTATAATAGCACTTTAAACTAATTCTTCAACCACTTAAACATTAATCATACATTTGTAGTAAAGTAAAGAACATAAGAAAATTACACAATACTCATAACACCATGATTTGTTTATGAGGAAACCTTGGCCAAGGGAAAACCTCGGTGGGGATGATACCCACAAGCATGTACTAAAGTATAATGTCCCTGTAAGGAGACCTAGCCCTGTTAGGAGCTGAATATTACATATTACATTTCCTTGTTAGAGGAATAACAATCCTATTAAAGGTTCACAACACCCTTTTAGGGGCTTCTGAGCTTACAACTCTTACAATGTAATTCTGTTACAAAAAGTTCTCAGCCATGAACAAAACAAGTATCACAAATGCTTTGATAGTTCCTTTATAGCTCTGACATTTTCTACTCTTCCATTCGCATGTTTTCCCTTCCAAATAACTAATACATATATATACATAATCTTTGCCAAAAAGATCTTACATATATATCTCATAACTTTACAAAGTCGGCTCTCTAGATGAATATTAAAAATATTACAAAGTCAGCCTTCAAAACACAATACATTTAATATAGTAAATATTAAATGCACAGTTGACACTCTTTCATAGTCAATGTATAGGCTATCAACAACCAAAATACAACTTTGATTTCCTGGAGTCCAAGTCATACTCCCTTAGTCTTCGATGTTGTCCAATTGCTCTGTATCATTGTTCTTCTACAGTCTGTCTGTCTTCAAATCCTTATAACTCATCATAAACTTAACCAAATCCAAATTGATCTTAGGTGGAGGTCATAGATACTCCATACTATCTTCCTCTAAGGTTTCTTTCCCTAATTCATCGATCTCTATCTTCAACATCCAAACTACTTTTGTATCACTACTACTATACTTAGTCAATTTCTGAATCAACAAAACTTATCTTCAAAGTAATCAATCTTAAACCTAGATGTGTTGCCATAAATTTCATCCAAAAAGTGAATCACATTTACCAAAATAGATCACTTGCCAACACACCAGTGCAAAGCATTCAAGGATAAGAGGGCTCTTAAGATCAGACATCTCCTCCCTCTGATTGTTAAGTGCAATTTTTAAGATTCGGGGAAATCAATATCCCCAAACCTTTCAGGGTTTGAGGGTGTTGATACCTTAGAAAACCAAAAGGACAACTTCAACTTTCATATCACATATAAGGCATTCGAGGATTAGAGGTGACATGGTCCCCAATCATTTTTGGGGATCAAGGGTCACAACATACCTGAAACCCCATAGTGTTGTCTATAGGGGTAGGGTTCAAGGGCCAATGATCCTTGAACCTTAGTAGAGGATGGGGATCCTTGAATGTTCACTCCCCTTTTGAGGATCAAGGGTGATGGATCCTTGATCTAAAATAAGGTTTTGGATTTTAAGCTTTGCAAATTTGGCTTTCACTACACATTGGTGATCAAACTCTCAATCTTGAGGGATGACAACTGAGTCAACTTACTTAGGTTTAAGGGTTAAAAAATTATAAAAGACAACCATATAACAACTTAAACCCTAAAAAAACAAAGCACATAGCCTAAAGGAGAAGAAAATGATGAAAAGGAAAAGAGCCAGTAAAAGAAACACAACAAAAGATAATACAACCAACAACAACCAGGGCACAAGAACCCTACCTATGGTAAAGAGTGAAATGTAATGTAGATTAAGACAAGTAATTTTTAGGTCATTATAGGTAGTAGGAAGAAAAGAAAGGGTAGGATTTTCACAAAATCACTCGAGGTCACTCTTGGACATCTAATTGGAGTTTGAGGATGAAATGACACAATAGCGTTGGACCTGCCTTTTATAGGCATGAGTGCTTGGATGATGTATTCTATTTTCAAGACTCACTATTTTGCATCATTGTTTAGGGGTCAGGGCATTGGGGGTTGAGGTCAGTAAGATTCCATCCCTTCCCCAATCCCCAAAAACCCAAACTTTGACTCTTGTGGGGTTAGAACATTGGGCTTCAAGGGTTAGAGGCATTAAGTTAATTCAGTGCCTTTAGATCTTTGAGGCTTGAAATCTTGAAAACACATCTAAAAAAAAAAGGGAAAGAAGAGAAAAAAGGGAGAGAAAAAAAGAGGGCCTTTCTGACCAAGAATCAAAGTATCTAGAATTTATTCACTATCTAACTTCCTTGGTGCCTTGGCTAGAAAGGACCTCGACCAAAAGAGAAATGAAAAAAATTGGAAAGACAGACAAGGGGGTCCCCATTTGTCCAACTAGTACAGAGGGGTGTGTGTTATGAGGCACAATAAATAGCAATGAGAGAAGGAGAAATTACCAAGGCATTTCTTCATTAGCAAGTATCACTTGGACTGTACTCAAATTAATTGACTCATCATCAATTTTGAGCAACAAATAACTTTATCCATAAGAATTTAAGAAATTCCCTTTTTATAATCTTCTAGTGTGTGCAATGTGTGTTCATTCCTTTAATTTTTAGAGAAAATTCTCTTTTGGGATGACTTAGGTCAAAGTTTACCCATTTCAATATTCACCACCTAAGGCCTCTTGAGCATAGTTTTTCTGCCAACCATGTATCTATAGAACCAATAGACATACCTTTTGTTTCTCTTATCCCTTCTCCACTACCAGCCAAGCATCGATATCCCAGGTGGAGATTACTAGAACCACCGCCTTTCAGAGTTTGCATAGTATTTTGAACTTGTGATAAATACCCCACCTCGAGAAATTGGTACCTTTAATATTTTACTTTTATAATTGGTGAGCTTTGACACTCTTTAAGGGGTTGAAAACCATAATTAGTCACCTTAGTGGTTTAACTTCATGATAGATTTGTCCCAAGCCTACCCAAGAGCATGTGTTCTATCAATTTTAATGATTAAGTGTATGTCCATGTGATTATGGAAGTCATCAAGAGGAAATAACCCTCATATATCATAGAGAAAGTATTCTTTCTAAGATAAATCAATTGAGAAATCCATCCACAGATAATCCTTACAAGCACCTTAAATAAGAAATCCTTCTACCTTTTGTCAATGGTCAAATGAAGGCTTCACAAGACGGGGAGACAACCCCAACAAAACTCACATACCTAGGATGAAGAAATAAAAAAGAAACAAACAACCTAGAAAATGATGCAAACAAACCAAACCAAGAAAAAAAAAGAAACTAATTACTATGTTACAAGATTAAACACTTCACATTTTCAAGACCAAAAATAGTGTTTGAGGAACTTCTTATTGATATGTAATGGGATGAGTTCACCATCTAAAGTACTAATCTTGAAAGTGTTTTCTCCCGTGATTTCAATAATTTGATATGAGCCTAGCCAAAATCATTAAAAATTAGTGTAGTTCTTGGCATTTTCCTTAGCTTTGTCCCACATGAGAATGGGATTATATATCCTAAAGGCTTTAACCTTTTCCCTTTTTTCAAATCAACATTTGATGATAGCTTGATGTTTCGATACATTCTCAAGGGCATATGTTCTTTTTCTCTTCTAGCTCTAGCAAACTCATTAGAATATATTGGATTAGTATACCCTAACATGCACTTTATGACATGAATTTTGAAGTTATGCAAAAAATTGTTTTCAACCGATAAATGAGATGATAAGGAGAAATCCCTAACAAGTTCTTCACCCTAATTCTATCAGTTCATATGATGCCTTTTATTTAGGTGTGTCAGTATTTTGATTTTTCTCCAAGAAAGAATTGTATGAACATTATCATGTTGGAAATTTGGATGTGTTATCATTGATGTCAACATATCAATAGATTTCTCAGGAACATTGATTGTTTGATACCAACATATCTGTTGTTTGTTTTTCCAGTGGTACAAGATGTTCAGAGGTCCGGTGAGGATTGATCTTAGAAGATGAGGAGTTGTGCACCTCATGGGATAATATTGAGGTTTTCTACTTAGTCCATGTCAATTTTTAGGGGATGACATGAAGATTCATGTGAGTTATGAGTTTATAGATGGTAACTGGTAGATAGTGTGACAGATAGTGAAGTGACAGTCACAGAGATTGGTTTGGTGAGACTACTTAGGTTGATATTTTTTAGTTTCACATCAAGGAGTGTTTTTGGGACATGTAGAGGTGTTCTCAATTCAAAGGGTTAGTGATCCATAGGTTCGCAAGGCATTTTTCAGATGTTATAGTTGTTGGTGATAGTGTTCTTGAGGTCTGACATAAGAGATGCTAGTAGATCCGACAATATGGATGAGTTTAGATGTTTTAGTGATATTAATTATGCCTATAAATGTTCTTGGATTATGTGCCTAGTGAGTTGATAGTTTATATCAATTAAGGTAATGATATTTGAAGGGAATTTCAAGTTGGTGATAAGTTTTCTTATGTTCTTGACCGAATTGATTAGTAAAACATTTTATGGGAGAATGGTAAAATGTTTTAGGGTAAAGTTATGATCTTGAGGAAATTATGATGGATCAAAGAATGTGGGATCAAAGTCTTTTTGATCAGGATCATTGATTTAGGCATAGGAAGATGAAAATTGAAAGAGGTTTTTACGACCTATGTTTTTGATAAAAGGGTTGAGGAATTAGGGCAAGATGGTGGTTGCACACATGGAGGATTGATCATGAATGCCTGGAATTTCTTGTAGAAGTAGTTGTGAAGATCCACTAGAGGTTGAGTTTCCCATCTGAAGGAACTAGAGAGGATTTGAACAAAAATCTGTATTGTAATTCAATGGAACTGACCTTGGCATAACTTAGATGCTACTATTCCATTCATAAATTATCATATCATTGTCTTACCAGACATTGTAGTGCTCTTGTAAGGTAGTGAGCCTTCCGAGGATTGTAGCCCTTTTGTATTTGAGTAGTGAGCTCTAGGTAGTGTTCCTGAATGCAAGTGCATTCCTCATGCTTGTAATAAGGTTATACTTCTAACAAGGTATTTTCCTTATGTGGTTAATTATCCCCATCAAGGTTTTTCCCCTAACAGGGTTTCCACAATAAAATATGTGTATCAAAGTGTTGTGGATGTGATTCTGATATTTGCATGCATGCTTATTTTGTTTGAATTAGACATAAGGGTTTTAAGTCTAAAAGGATAGTGAAAGTTTTGAAAGTTTAGGAACAACTAATTCATCCCCCTCCTCGGTCTCAGTTGTTCGTTGCCTTATTTCCTATAATTGGTATCAGATCCTGGTCCCTTGGAGAAAGTTTAATAGCTTGACAAAGATTCATGATGGCAACGTACAAGAAGGATAGTCCTAGGTTTGATGGTACCAACTACAATTTGTGGAAGAGATGCATGATAGTGCATCTCAGATGTATTGATGAAGATTGTTGGAGAATCATCAAGTCTTCCTATATTGCCTCTGCAACTCCTACTACACCACAAGAGATCAGTTATGCTAAAGCGAATATTAGGGTGAAAGAAGCTTTTTTAAGTGCCTTAATATATTCTAAAATGAAAAATTTCACAGAGTTAGAAACTACTAATGAGATTTGGGATAAGTTGCAGACTCTATATGAAGGAGACAAGGAAGTCAAGATCTCCAAGTTGCAGATCTTGAAGGGACAGTATCAAGCCTTGAAGATAAGTGAAGATGAAAGGGTTTCCTCTTTCATTCTTAGGATAAATTAAGTGGTGTGTGCTATCATGTGTTTGAGGTAATTTATAAGAGGAGGAGATTGTTGCTAAAATACTGAAATCTTTACCTCCTACCTACAAACACAGAGTTGAAGCCATTAAGGAGATTCAGATAGTGACACTTGTAACAAGAGATAAGTTGATTGGTAAGCTTACTACATTTAAGTTAAGTGATTTTGGTAATGTTTTTCCTAAGGTGGAGTCAACATTCAAATCCATTGTATTTGGAAGAGATAAACATAGGTCATATCAAGGAGAAGGATCCACTAGGAGAATGTCAAGATATGAGAAAGAGATGAGAGAAATCGAAGAAGAAGAAAGAGAACTTCAAGAGTTAGAGGCACTAATTTCTAAAAGGGTACCAAAAGGATTTGGTAAGTACAAATGAAATTTACCTCTCAAATGATTTTCATGTAATAAGATAGGACACTTTTCTTCTAGATGTCCAGATAGAGTTGCTAAATGGAAGAGCGTACCTACTATTGAAAGAAAATGTTACTATGTTGTTGATGATAAAGGAGTTAAAAATGGATAATATGATGAAATTGATAAGAGTGATACTGAAATTACCTTTTTTGATATTAAAGAAGAAGATTCTGAGACAACAAATCTCATGCTGACTAGTTCTACTAGTTGTCTTGTTGAAGAGAAATCCATATCTTCTCAAGTTATCAAGAAGGATGAATGGGCGATATACAATAGATGCTCACATCATATGACTGGTGACAAGGAAAAATTTGTAAGTTTTAAAAATTATGATGGTGGTATCGTAAGATGGGGAGACAATTCTCGTGGTATGACTAGATGAAGAGGTTCTATCTCTCTAGATGGTAAGTATAATGTAGATGATGTATTATATCTCAAAGGTTTAAGATATAATCTTCTTAGTTTTGGACAGTTGTTGGAAAAAGGATATGGCCTAAATTTCAAAAATGACTAGTGCAAGACCTTGAATAACTATGGAAAGGAGATTGTAGCATGATTGAAGACAAGAGGTAATATATTTCATTTGAATACTAGTCTGAGAAGTTGTTTGATTGCACAAGTAGATGAAAGATGGTTATGGAATAAGAGGTTATGTCATGTGAAATTTGATAACATTGTGTTTATAAGTTCAAATTATTTTTTAAGAGATATTCCTAGAGTAAAGAAACCTGCTAATACTGTTTGCAAGGAATGTCAGTTAGGTAAGAAAACAAGAACTAATTTCAGATCTAAGGTTGAAAACTCAAATGGATTGTTAGATCTTGTTCTCCTGATTTGTGTGGTCCTGCAAAGATAAGAAGTATGCAAGGTGATAGATACTTTATGTTACTCATTGATGACTATTCTAGGATGGCTTGTGTGAACTTCTTGAAAGAAAATTCTAAAGCATTCAACAAGTTTAAGACCTTCAAGAACATGGTAGAGGTTTAGACAGGATTGAAGATAAAGTGCTTAAGATTAGATAGAGGTGGTGAATTTACATTCGCTGAGTTTAGTTATTTCTGTGAAGAGCATGGATTTAGAGATAATTATCTGCACCAAGGACTCCACAAAAAAATAGAATTGTAGAGAGGAAGATAAATTCCATTCTTTATACTGCAAGGACCGTGATGTTAGAAGGAAAATTTTCATAGATGTTTTGGAGAGAAGTAGTCAACACTACGGTTTAAACTCAACCAGGTGCAAATAAAAGGAGATACTGGTAAGACACCTTATGAACTTTGGTGTAGAAATGTGCCTACTGTCAAGTATTTCAAAATTTTTTGTAGTAAATGTTATATCAAAAGAGATGATGATATAGAGAAGTTTTATGTTATAAGTGATGAAGGTATATTCCTTGGTTACTCTACTAAAAGTAAGGCATATAGGTGCTACAAAAAAAGGCTGAAGAATATTGTAGAAAGTGAAAGTGTTAAAGTAGATGAAGATATTGATAATATATCCAAATTAGGTAGATATGATCATACTGATTAGAATATCGGTAGAGATAAGGAAGAATACCAGAATAAAGTACAAGGTGGTATGGTGAATACAAAAGATGAGACCTATACAAGTGAAGAAGAGGAAGTACAAAAATTAGTGGTAAAGCAAAAGACACCAAGGTATGTAAGAGTAAATCATTCTAAAGATCACATTGTTGGTGACAAGAATAAAGGTGTTCAAACTAGGAAAAGGATCGTTGATGATCATATTTTCTTAGTATCAAAAGTTGATCTAATTGATGATGATTGACTAAATTTATCAAAAGGGAAATTGAAATGAAAAATGATCAAAGGGAGAAGCTCAGGATCAGGGAAGCCAAAATTAAGTTATTTCTTAAAAGAGATAAAAATGGTGTTATACATGAGAAATGATAATATTCTAAGCCTGGACAAGACAAGCTCAAAGCTAAAGGACATAATAATTAGGATAAGAAGAAGAATAAATCCAAGAAGAAGAAGAAGAAGAAGACTAAGAAGACTTTAGATAGAATATCTAAAGCTCAGAAATTCAGTGGTAAGTATTTTTTTGTTGCAAGATTGGTCATAAAGTTGTGGATTGCAGAAAAGAAAATCATTCTTCCATTTGCAAAATGAACAATCATGACTCAAGCATATGCAATAATGTGAAGAAGAAGAAGAATATTGTCAAAAGATAAAGGAATAGATGTTGTGCATGCAACATAATTGGTCACATTAGTAGTCAATATGTTACTAAGAAGAATGAAAAGAGTGGATAGAAGATTATTATTTGCTTTAGATGTAAAAATCTGAACACATTGTTAGATATGGAAGAAGAAATAAAGTGAACCAATGTGGTTCAGTAGAAATAAACAAGAATGTGCAGAAGGATGGTAAGGGTCACAAGTAGAAAGTGGAGAAGAAAGGTCAAAATGTCAAAGGAATGTAGAAGGCTGACAAAGGAGAGGAAAAGATAAAGATAAATAAAGGAAATAAGCATAGAAACAAGTCAAAGAACAAGAAGAGAAAGGATAATGCTAGAAAAGAGTTAACTCTTAGAGGCAAGTTGGGGGTGATTGCCCCTCCTATTCAAAACTAAGATGCAAAAAGTTGCATCAATCCAGAGGACTTCAGGAATATATCAACAAGCTAGACTGGTGTTTTGGAGGCTTCTACTCAAGGGGAGTAATAAGCATGGTAAGATAAGGTTGAAGGTAAGAAAGAAAAAAGTCTATTTAATCAGAGAATATGAGAGTAGATCAGATTAGATTAGCTCAAATTAGAGAAGATTAGAGAAGAAGATGTACCTTTGTCATTGATGTCAAAGGGGGAGAGAAGCATGTTAAAAACAAGATATACTTGCACATAAGAAAGAGCCTCATCAAAGGAGATGAGTGCATATCTAAGGAGAGAAATGGATGGAGGGAAGATCATGCAATTAGTATATGAGAAGCTTGTTCCCAGGGGGAGTAGAGACAAAAGGTTCCTAATGGAAGATGAGTTAGAAAGACTCTGACATATAATTGTGGATATTGTTAGTAGTTGTTATGCTCCGCATACTCGTCCCTTTTCCTAGGGAAAAATGTTAGGTCCACATTTTCTTTTATTCTTTTCCCTTCTGCTTTGTTGTTTTTCTTTTCTATCCTTCGGGATCTGGGATCTCGGAGTCTTCCCTCTATCACCATTGTTTTTGCTTAGTCTTTGGGTGTTTGGTTTCATCGATGTTTCTTTGGCATTATGGAAGCAAAATTCCTAGAGCCTGAAGCATTTAATCAGTGCCAGAGTCATATGCTGCATTTAAAGTTCCCTTCCTGACCCATCTTTAAATGACTTTTTGGAGGTCATTTTAACCACCAAGTGATAAAAAATATTTGAAGACTAAGCTTACATAGTCTTCTTAGTTTCATAATTGTATAATATTATTAATGAACCCATGATTAATTTTAACGATATTAATCTTAATTATCTAGTATCATAATTGTACAATATTATACTTATATAGAATATCTAAGGATAGTTGAGATAAACATATATGATCAATAATATCAAATATTCTGTACAAGTATATAAATCAATGAATTATTCTACCACTAAATTTATTATGATTAAGTATCCTTCTGGCTATAACTTGTTAATACATATATTTAATATATTAGTGTTCTATGACTTTGCATATGAAGTAATTTAGTGACTACTTAATATTCACAATTAAATTTTAATATATATATATATATATATA